>JARQOD010002258.1:0-80812 GCA_033576555.1 Oophaga sylvatica
TTTTGGATATCGGAAAGTATCGCTCAACTCTAGTCCTGACTAGTGTTGAGCGATAGTGCTTGATATCTAAAAATATCGTATCGAAATTGTATCGCCGATAGCACTAAATATCGTCGATATCCGATTTCGATACCGGAAGTCCCATGTAAGTCTATGGGAACAAAATATCGCAACAAAAAAAACCATTTCTTTCGTTGTAAACACAAAATATACACACATAGAATACATATATATATATATATATTATATATATATACATGTCATTGTGACATATATATATACATATATTTATAGTTTATACACTTCTACATAGTAAAATATACTCTGATTCAATTGCCGGGTAAAGCCGTGACATACCCCATAGAAGTCGACGGGCTCGGTGCCGAGTACCCCAAAAACCTCTGGCTCTGTGCGACTCAACTTGGGCGTCACGAACAGGATTCTGTAGCTCGCTATAAGCGAGTCCTGTGTGCCTGAATTGAACTGGTTTTGTGCTTGAGAATTGCTAAAATCATCAGAGAATGTATTTGCCATTTTTCCGCCATATCTGCGTCACGACGAGGCACTGGTGAAGAAGAAGGGCGTGCTCTTCATGGGTGTACACACTCACTCAGTGACGCGAAAACGATGGCTCTAAATGGTACTGCAATGTAAGATCGTGCCCCACAGCTCTTCAGTTCCGCCTCCTCATCCTCCTCAGTGGGCGGAAACTAACACGAAGGTCCCGCCTCCCTACAAAAGAGGGGCCCTCTCCAGATGCTAATGACACATGTGACATGGCAGAGATGGCTAATGGACACGAGCAGAAGTGTGAAGGGATGGAGCAGTCAGAGCTCTCCCCACGGAAGCGACCCGATCGCCACGGAACCACCGTTGGGCACCCGGCCTGGAAACAGGAAGAAGAAGCGGAGGATACCCTAAGAGGCCTGGCCCGGCACCGGGAGGAGGTCGCCAGGATGGAATCCAGCTGGCGTGCCCTAAAAATAAACTTTTAGCGGCGCCAATCCCTCTTACCTGAAGTGTCTGTACCGGAAGGTGAGGCACCCGTTCTACCGTAGTAGAGGAGCCCTTGCAATGTGATCCGGTTGACGTTGTCGCAGTGGAGGCACCCGTTCCTGCAAAAACCGCAGCACCGTCAGCACCCCAGATCCCGCTGTCTGCCCCCGTCGCTGAGACAGAAGAAGCGACACCCGTCCTCATGGAGGAGGCCGCGCAGGCACCAGAGCACTACCTGCCTGTACCGGAGCCCCGACTGTCATCTGTTCCAGAGCCGGCTGCTTCCTCCGCAGGTGAGCGCCGCCAGGACTGGGGGGCGCCAGGAGAGCTGCCGCAAACCGGACACTGTAAGCTGGCATTTGATGGTGGAGACATGGAGCAGCTGGTGGAGGAGAATTTCAACCGGCGTCAGGAGGAAGAGTGGAGACGTTGGGAGCGGGAAGCAGAGCGACAAAGGGAGCAGCGAGAATCCCAAAAACTTCGCCAACGTCAGCTGGAGAAGGACCGGGCAGATAAGGACCGGATGAGAAAGGATAAAGGAACCCTGAGGGAGCCGCAGCGTAAGGGTGCAGTACGGAGCTTTAAATTGAAAGGTGGTTGGGGCTTCATCCAGGAGCCTGGACTTTATTTAGAAGTTTTTGTAACCCGGCGGGACGTGGAGGCTCACCTCCCAGAAGGACACTCGGGGAGGGACCTGTTGCCAGGAGACTTGGTGACTTACACCCGACACTGGGGTTACAATGGATGGTACGCCCTAAATGTTACCAGGTGCGACCCCTACTCCCCAGAGTATCAGGAACCTGTGAGACCCTCGGAGCCTTCAGCCTCCCACATCCAGGCCTCTGCAAAAGTGCCCACCCCACGCCGTAAATCTCCCAAGCCTCCCTCAGTGGTCTCCTCAGCAGCCCCAGCTATGGACATGATAAGCATAGCTGGCCCATACCCGGCGCCTGTTAGGCCCCCTGGGGTTCGTTCAGTCCGGGACATAGGGTTCCAGACCCGGAGGGAGATGAAAGAGGTGGCCACACAGACCCAGATAGCGGGTCACGACTTGACTGTACAGGCCACACGACGTCATCAGGTCCTGGTGGTCCTTGGTGCCTCGGATGTTTGGCAAGCATCAGAAGAGTACCAGGTGGTACCTGGAACACCCCTGCCAAAGAATTATAAATAACCCGGACAGGGTCCCTGTATGTAAATAGTTAAATTGTTTATGTACCCGGACGGGTGAATGTTCATAAAAAAGTTTTTTAATTTAATAAAAAAAAAAAAACACAGTTTTCATTACTTTTATTACAGTCTCATCCTGCGACGCCATCGATCTCCTGTAAAAAAATGAAAAAAAAAAAGTATACCACCTGACCGACGCAGTCCATAGTAACGAGTGTCCCACGACGATCCAGCTCTGCTACATCAGAATGACAGGCAGAGCCTGTCATCCCGGCGCAGCACAGCTGATTACCTGCTTCCCCGGCGGTGACGTCATCGGACTGACTGCTTTACGGCCGGGATTACCCAGCAGTCACTGCAGTTATCGCGAGAAACTGCATGTGACCGCCGGGGAAAGATGATGGCGGCCATGAAGCAGTCCAGGCCGTGACCGCCGGAGATCTTCTGCCAGGTAAGTGCCGCTGACTCCTGACAGACCCGACCGACGGACACTCACAGTGACAGTGACAAATCCGATTCCGGTATTCGATAAGACGAAAATATCGAAACGAATTATCGAAAGGCCGATAGAGCTAATATCGGCCGATAGCCGATATTTGCATTATCGTATCGCTCAACACTAGTCCTGAGCATAAATGGTTCCCAGTTCTTTTCGGTAAAATGTGATTCCTTTGCATCAGATTCCCAGGAAGTTTTTTGTTCTTTCTTTTTTTAATATTACTGATTTTATGAAGCTGCAATTTACTCTATAATTATATGATTTTTTTACTAATATTGAAAGAAAAATATTTAATTGACCCGGGCTTCTATAAAAAGTCTGGATTTCACTATATTAGTCTGCGTCGTGTGCTCTATACTTGATATACACAAGTGATATCTCTCTACTGAACAGCAACAGAGACTTTTGCGGGCTCTATATCTGACCTCGGCTGGTGTACCTCCTCTTAGTCAACCTGGTGGCTGCAATCTCCCCCAGAGTCACCAGATTGATGCTGAGGATGGACTAGACACATGATCTGCATGGCACTGGATGGACCAGAACTCCCAAACTCAAGTGATCCAATAACACAAGCCTTCCATAGAAGCAAGCACAAAAGGTTGCATTAGCTATTAATGTTTGAAGAGCGCAGGTATACAAAGTATACATTCTATCTTTCAGAATACATATTTTAGGAATGAAAGAAACTTAGACTGTTATTTTCAGCAAATGCTAAAATGCAGGTTAAATGATACCACCTACTGGGCATGGATGGTTCAGCATTTTTCTGTTTTTTTCTTACAAGATCTGAATTCATTGTTTCACATTCCCAGGAGACTTTTAAGAAAAAAAATATTATTGATCTTAAGGTGTACGTCCCAACTTTTGCAGAACAGAAAGAGAGATAAATTATTTTGTCCAAAACCATTTACCATTTCTTCTACACTGGCAGGAGATGTCAGATAATGTATCAAACATCTGCTTCTAGGGTCACTGCCTACAATAAAGGCTCAAGTATACAGAATTCTCAATCTATCAGCACAAGATCCTGTGGTTCTTTGCTTTAGCTCTTCTCTGCACTTATAGAAGTTGTAGGTTCAAGTCCTGCGGATATTCACATAAAAACGAACTTGTAATTGTCTTTATTATTTGTTAGCGGTTTTATAGGAACAAAATATCTGACTTTTTCTTCACCTTTAGAATACACTGACATAGATATACATTGCTATGCACAATGTATCTCTATGTATCTGTATAATGTGCTTTGAGGTTCAAATCCTGGGGACACTCACATAAAAAGAGAAATTAACATAGAATACACTAACATAGAGATACATTGTACATAGCAATGTATATCTATGTACCTGTATCATCTGCTTCTAGGGTCTGCCTGCTATGCCGATCAAGATGAGAGGTGAGAGTTGTTTATTTAATATATGAACAAAGATGCAGCCTTTCCATGGGAGGAGAAGCTATGGGGCTGGGAAAGAGTGTGAGAGGAAGTTGAGCCAAATCCCTGACCTGTCTGGACAGTCTGGCAGAATCCTGATTGATAGCCCCACTCTACCACCACTGATTCCATACCCCAGAACGGACTGGAACTAAAATTCAGCCCTGGCATTTAAAGGTACACAGGCCAACTTGTCATGTGGTGAATGTGTAATATCTTTGTGCATTTGTATGTCACAAGTAGTGTTGAGCATTACGATACCGCAAGTATCGGGTATCGGCCGATATTGGCTGTATCGGAATTCCGATACTGAGTTCCGATACTTTTGCTATATCGTATACTGGAATCGGAAGTTCCCATAATTCTTTGAGAGGCAGTGTGATTTTATTCAGCCAATGAGGAATCCTAAGAAGTGTGGGCAAATCTTGTAATGCTGCGGTCATGTTAACTAATGGCATGGCTGTGATTGGCTGCTGAAATGATGTCAGAATGCACTATAAAAGGCGCCGCCGCCATTTTGGCTTCACTCTGCTGTGAATTCAGTTAGGGACAGAATGCTGCTCTTCTGACTCTGAGGGACAGTTAGAGATAGAGTTTTTGTGAATTGTTCTGTAGGCAGGCTATTTGACAAACCGCTGTGTAAAGCTTCCTTTTGCCTTGCAGTGCTGTTTTCACAGCTCTCTGCAAGGTCTGTGTGTGAGTGCAGGTGACGCTGCAGTTTGGTCTGCATCCACCGCAGTTTGTAGTCAGCTGCATGTGTCACTCACTGCCTCATTTTTTTTTTTTTATGTGGAATTGGTGCTGGTCCATTCAACTTAAATTAACTGTCATCTATTAGTGTGACGCGCTTTCATCCGTATCCAATACATTGGTTGCAAACACTAATAGAAGTACAGAGCGGAGCCTTTCAGAGCTAGTGAACAGTTGTGTGCAGTGTTCACGGCTGTCTGGGAGGTGTCTGTGAGTGCAGCTCACGCTGAAGTTAGTTCTTCAACCACTGCTGGTTGGAGTCTGCTGAGCGTGCGTCACTGCCTCATCCTTTTAATTTTTGGCTAATTGGTGCTGCTCCATTCTATTTAAAAAAACTCAAATCTATTAGTGTGACGCGCTTCCATCCGTATCCAATACATTGGTTGCAAACACTATAGAAGTAGATAAAGGAGCCTTTCAGAGCTAGTGAACAGTTGTGTGCAGTGTTCACGGCTGTCTGGGAGGTCTCTTTTTGTGAGTGCAGATCACGCTCAAGTTAGTTCTTCAACCACTGCTGGTTGGAGTCTGCTGAGCGTGTGTCACTGCCTCATCCTTTTAATTTTTGGCTAATTAATGCTGCTCCATTCTATTTAAAAAAGCTCAAATCTATTAGTGTGACACGCTTCCATCGTATCCAATACATTGGTTGCAAACACTATACATTAGAAGTACATAAAGGAGCCTTTCAGAGCTAGTGAACAGTTGTGTGAGGTGTTCACGGCTGTCTGGGAGGTCTCTTTTTGTGAGTGCAGATCACGCTCAAGTTAGTTCTTCAACCACTGCTGCTTGGAGTCTGCTGAGCATGTGTCACTGCCTCATCCTTTTAATTTTTGGCTAATTGGTGCTGCTCCATTCTATTTAAAAAAGCTCAAATCTATTAGTGTGACGCGCTACCATCCGTATCCAATACATTGGTTGCAAACACTATAGAAGTACATAAAGGAGCCTTTCAGAGCTAGTGAACAGTTGTGTGCAGTGTTCACGGCTGTCTGGGAGGTCTCTTTTTGTGAGTGCAGATCACACTCAAGTTAGTTCTTCAACCACTGCTGCTTGGAGTCTACTGAGCGTGTGTCACTGCCTCATCCTTTTAATTTTTCGCTAATTGGTGCTGCTCCATTCTATTTAAAAAAACTCAAATCTATTAGTGTGACGCGCTACCATCCGTATCCAATACATTGGTTGCAAACACTATAGAAGTAAATAAAGGAGCCTTTCAGAGCTAGTGAACAGTTGTGTGCAGTGTTCACGGCTGTCTGGGAGGTCTCTTTTTGTGAGTGCAGATCACGCTCAAGTTAGTTCTTCAACCACTGCTGGTTGGAGTCTGCTGAGCGTGTGTCACTGCCTCATCCTTTTAATTTTTGGCTAATTGGTGCTGCTCCATTCTATTTCAAAAAACTCAAATCTATTAGTGTGACGCGCTACCATCCATATCCAATACATTGGTTGCAAACACTATAGAAGTACATAAAGGAGCCTTTCAGAGCTAGTGAACAGTTGTGTGCAGTGTTCACGGCTGTCTGGGAGGTCTCTTTTTGTGAGTGCAGATCACGCTCAAGTTAGTTCTTCAACCACTGCTGCTTGGAGTCTGCTGAGCGTGTGTCATTGCCTCATCCTTTTAATTTTTGGCTAATTGGTGCTGCTCCATTCTATTTAAAAAAACTCAAATCTATTAGTGTGACGCGCTTCCATCCGTATCCAATACATTGGTTGCAAACACTATAGAAGTACATAAAGGAGCCTAAGTTCAGCAAACAGTAGACTTGACACTTGCTAGGCCACATTAGCTTATATTAAAGTGTAGTCCACACTTAATAAACACTTAGTGTTTCTTATACCTATTAGCAGCTGTTCAGGAATAAGCACACTAAGGCCTTAGTACTTTTCTGCCTATCTTTATCAATCTACCAAGATGAAGAAGGCAGGGAATAAGGCACGTGGTCGTGGGCGTGAAGTTTCAGCAGGGAGAGGACGTGGGGATTCTGTGCCTGCTGCGGCCCCCAGTGACACAGCATCCACCAGTTTTCCCCGTGAGCGGTCCTTTATGCGCAGTTTTGTAGGAGCTTGGCGTACCCCCCTGCAGCGTGAAGAACAAATTGAAGCCGTTGTCGGATGGATGGCAGCCAGCTCATCGACTTCAATTGCTTCCACCTCCTCTCAGGACCAGAGCACTGTTGAGCAACCATCTGTCTCTTCACCGCCTGCCAAATTGCCCAGGAAGTCAGAGAGCTCTGTACAGGAGCCAACTCTGGCTCTACTTCTATTCTCTGAAACTGTTGGCTTGGAAAGAGGGGTCCAGCCAAGCAGCATTCTAGAATGTGAAGAAGAGGGAGTATGCAGTGATGCGCAACTGCTTTGTCTCTCTGAATCTGAAGAGGCGGGTGAGCCAGTGCCGATGGTCAGCACACCGCAGAATGCATCTGATGATGATGAGACTCAGGTGCCAGTTTCTGTTGCGCATGGTGCTGGCCAGACGACCCAACAGCAGCAGGTGTTGAAAGAGGGTAGTGGAGATGATGAGGTCCTTGACCCATCATGGCGTGAGGAACATGAAGGTGGTGGGAGCAGCTCAGAGGAAGAGATTCCCCCAACGGTCCAAACAGGAGGGAGAGGTAGGCTGCAGACTCGGTTGCCTGTAGCCTCCACTTTGGTACCCGTTCTGAGCAGTTCTCTTCCAAAAGCTAAAACGGGCGCTCCCAGGACTTGCAGTGCGTGGTCCTTTTTTGACATAGTTGCAGATGACATTTGCTATGTCAAATGTAAGCTGTGTCATCAAAAAGTCAAAAGAGGTAAAAGTGCCAGTAACCTCAATACCACTAATATGTGGAAACATGTGCGGACCAAGCACATGGTGGAGTTACAAAGACACACTGGAGACGTAGGCCAACCTACAGCACCACCTACATCTTCAGCTAGTGTTGGATCCTCTTCCTCAGCTCACACACAGCTGTTTCGGCTTCCTCACAGGATCGCCATGGAAGAACCTCTGTCACTGGTGTACAGAGACCCAGTGTAATTCCACCCACAGCACCAAGTTCCCTGTCATCCTCACACTCCCAGGCCACTCTACAGACATCGGTAGCACAGGCATGGGAGAAAAGGCGGCCCTACTCGGCAAACCATCCACGAGCACAGGCTCTGAATGCTTGCATTGCAAAACTCCTGTCCCTTGAAATGCTGTCATTCAGGCTGGTGGAGACTGACAGTTTTCGTAACTTAATGGCAATAGCAGTCCCACAATACAATGTGCCTAGCTGCTTTTATTTCAGCAGACAAGCCGTCCCTGCCCTGCAAAAGCATGTGGAGGGAAAAATTAAACATGCGCTACTAAACCCGTCAATAGCAAGGTCCCACCTGACCACCGATGCGTGGACCAGTACCCATGGACAGGGACGATACCTTTCCCTCACTGCCCATTGGGTCAATGTTGTGGAGCCGGGTACAGATCTTGCGAGTGGCGCTGTACGTGTTCTGCCAACTCCAAGGATTGCAGGAATCCAGTCTGTACACATTGACTCCTACTCCTACTCTAGTTCCTCAGAATCATCGCTGCAGGAGCCGTCACGGTCTACCTCCACATGGACCCGTGAACGCTTACCTCTTCCGACCGATTTGAGCATTTCCGTGGCAAAATGTCAACAGGCCGTCCTGAAATTAATTTCAATGGGGAATTGAAGCCACACAGCGCAGGAGCTCTGGAATGCCATCAAGCAGGAGAGCGACGTGTGGTTTGTGCCAGCGAATCTCCAGCCAGGCTTGGTAGTGTGTGACAATGGCCGAAATCTGGTGGCAGCTCTGGGCCTAGGCTACCTCACTCACATACCATGTCTGGCACATGTGCTCAACTTGGTCGTGCAGAGTTTTTTGAGGGACTATCCAGATCTTGATGCACTGCTGCACAAGGTCCACCTAGAGTGCGCTCACTTGCGTTGTTTCAGCATGGCCAGATCGCGCATTGCAGCTCTGCAACGCAGATTCCGCCTTCTGGAACATCGCATCATATGTGACCTACCCACCAGGTGGAATTCCACGTTGCATATGTTGGAGCGGTTGTGTGAACAGCAGCCAGCAGTAATGGAGTACCAGCTGCATCAGGCGCAATCAACTCGCAATTTGCGCCGTTCACACTTCACCACCACTGAGTGGGCCTCTATGAAGGACATCTGCCACGTTTTGCGTGCGTTTGATCACTCAACGCGGATGGCGAGTGCAGATGATGCACTAGTCAGCATGACTGTACCCCTTATCTGCCTGCTTCAAAAAACACTGCAAGCACTAAGGGATGAGGTTTTGGAAGAGGTGGAGGATGAGGAGTCACAAATTCCATCACCTTCTGGACAGTCAGCGCAACGTGGTTTCTCATAAAGGCCTAGGCAGGGGACACTTTGTGAGGAGGATGAGGAGGAGTCAATGGAGGAGGAAGACATCGTTCCAGAGGGAGGTACACAATGCTCTAGTCAGTATGTAGATCGAGGGTGGAGTGACGCAGAGCAGGCAGAGATGACGCCTCTTGCAGAGGACAGCGTCTCTTGGCCAGTTGGGAGTCTGCAGCACATGGTTGATTTCATGCTGCAGTGCCTGAGAAACGACCGCCGCATCGCCCACATTCTCACCACGTCTGATTATTGGGTGTACACCCTCCTAGACCCTCGCTACCGGGACAACTTACAAAGCCTCATCAACACCATTGAACCGGGAGCGTAAAATGCGGGAGTACCAAGACACACTGGTGCAATCCATCATGTTCTCCATTCCAGCCGAGAGCACTGCTGCTGCTCCTGCTTTACAAAGCAGCTCTGTGCGTCGAGGCAGTGGAGAAAGCTCTGCACCAAGAGGGAGCAGAAGCAGCGCCTCTGCACAGGGCAAGACCAGTATGGTCCAAATGTGGCGAAGTTTTGTGTCGCCGCCACAAATGTCTACACCATCCAGACGGCTCCAGTCAGCAGGAGGCAACGTTTCCGTCAGATGGTGACAGACTACATGTCTTGCCCTCTGAGTGTACTCCCAGATGGCTCTTCCCCATTCAAGTTTTGGGTCTCTAAGCTGGATACATGGCCAGAGCTTAGCCAGTATGCATTGGAGGTGCTGACTTGCCCTTCTGCCAGTGTATTATCGGAGCGAGTCTTTAGTGCCGCAGGTGGTGTACTAACAGACCGTCGCATGCGACTATCCTCCGATAATGTAGACCGGCTTACTTTTCTGAAAATGAACAAGGCATGGATTTCGCCTGAATTTGCCTGTCCGGTTTCCGATTAAATAACTGGTTGGCAACAGTATCCATGTCTCCTGTTCTGTTCATCTTTCTACCACCTGAACTCTACTCCCTGGGCTCCAACACTGCCAGTTGCTGCTCAGAAGTGCCTTGTCCACAGACCAAAACACTTGCTCCTGTGTTACTGGGGTTCAGTAACGCCAGCTGTTCCCCTGCTGTGTGTCCGGCAATAAGTCTCCTGCTCCCTCCACATGCACACAACATCAGATGTCTAACTTGCTCCACATAGGGAAGAGCCGACACCCTGATTGTTATGCTCACAACACGAAAAACTGCAGTTTTCCAACCCTAAAATGATTAATTTTATTAACAAATATGTACAAATATAAATTTGTAATCGAAGCGCATATATGCACATGGCGAGTACAAATGCAAGTCAAAAACCCAACATAGGGTATAGGGGTTGAAATGAATGCATAAAAGTACATTTCATAATCCATTAATGCTGCTTAAGGAACGGTATCTCCACCTTTAAGATACTGCAGACAATGTATGTACGACTCATCATCATCATCATCATGAGTTCTATTTGTGAGACATATTAAAATCCACAGATTTTGGGCAACTGTAAGTTCACACCCCATATATAAAAGGTCCAGCATCTAAACCTGATAATAAGGCGCAATAATCATGCATAACCTCTAAAAAGTGCATCGTGCATACTGACAATAGCAAGTTATACCTGCAAGTGCAGGTCAAACAACGGCAACGGATAGAAAATGTTAATGGTATCTAGGTATCACTGTGCATAGCTACTGATGGACAATGGCGATCTAATACTGTACCTCAATAAAGGCAGCAGCACCCCTCATGCTTGTTTGGGTTGTAGCTTGTTCAAGAGGGGACGTGCTTGTTTGGTTGCTCATAGGTGCATGTTTAGACAGTAAATCATTCCTGATGGCGTCTTTGTAGCGGCCCTAGCGCTGAAGAACGCTGCGTAACGTCACTGCAAGTGAGCGTCATATAATGGGCAGACGCTCCCCTACCCGACGCGTCAGAGCAGTAAGGTAGTGTGGGCGGAAAAACCGTTGCACAACCATACATGCACTTCCCCTATTCAACTTTCTACAAGCAAAAAGCGCATGAGTGCTGGCGCAGCCTTTATTGACATCGCCATTCGCCATCACTGGTTAGGCACTGTCTGATACATAGATAGCATATACCTTTGCTATCCGTTGCCTTTGTTTCACCTGCACTTGCAGGCACCCACAGCAATTTGGACTATGCATGATGCATTTTTTATCAGTTATGCTTGATCATAGATTATTGCGCCATTACATTGATGAGTCCATGCTGGACATTTAATATATGGTGTGTCAAGTAACAATTTTCATCAATGACTGTATTTCTAACTGTCTGTCACATATTAATTGTAATGCTAATGATGACTTGTACTACATCCATTGTCTGCACTATATTACGGTTGTACATAGCGTTCCTTAGGCAGCATTCATTTATTCAGAAATGTACTTGTATGCATTAATTTCGACCCCTATAGGTTTTTTTTTAGTTTTTGGGTGGTGTGGTGTTACATTTCTGGTTGCCATGTGCATATATGCGTTTATATTTTAAATGTATTTATTTCAATATTTTGCAATTCAATGCATCATTTTATGGTCCTAGTAAAGCTTATGTTTATCTTGTTTGGAGTATATACATTTACAAGTGCCACGGAACAAGGCAACAACTCTATATTGGATTTCAAGACCCTCCTTGACCCTGGGCTTCAACATCGCCAGTTGCTGCTCAGAAGTGCTGGATGCACAGATAAAAACACTCGCTCCTGTGTTTGTGGGGTTCAGTAACGCCAGCTGTTCCCCTGCTGTGTGTCCGGCAATAATTCCTGCTACCTCCAAATAAAAGTTACACCAGAGATCATACTTGCTCATACTAGTCCTCAGCCTACACCCTCCTTGACCCTGGGCTTCAACACCGCCAGTTGCTGCTCAGAAGTGCTGGATGCACAGATAAAAACACTCGCTCCTGTGTTTGTGGGGTTCAGTAACGCCAGCTGTTCCCCTGCTGTGTGTCCGGCAATAATTCCTGCTACCTCCACATGCTGAAAACAACATCACATGTGTAACTGGCTCCACATAGGGATGAGGCTACACCCTGATTGATATGCTCAAAAAGAGAAAAACAGCAGCTTTAAAACCATAAACTGATTAATCGTTGTCCCTAATATGTAACAAAATAATTTGTAAATATAAGTGCATATATGCACATGTAGGAAAGATGTGTATCTTCGTACCGTGTTAGCCAGTAGATAGAAAAATATTTAGACTTGAGAGTCCTCAGTGGTTGATACCTTTTAATGGCTAACTGAAAAGATGGTAACAAATTGCAAGCTTTCGAGACTACTCTGGTCTCTTCATCAGGCAAAGACTAAAACAAAAACTGAAGAATCACATATATATATATATATATATACACAAGAGGACACAGGAATAGTGCAATAGGTAAGACAAGTGACGTGAAGCAGAACTGTCATTATGGCAGAGGAATGAACATAAATATTGGAACAGATCATAGATAAGGAGAGAGTTTTATTACCCTCTGATTGGGGTCTGGTGTTGTGTTTTGATGCCCTAGAAGGTCAGAGACGCAGATTCCTTAATTGATATAGAATGACATGAATCCATGTGACACGTTCATTCCAGCACTAAGAGTGTCAAAGGTCATCATAAGTTTGTATTCCCAAACCTTTCTATCTTTCTCAGATTTGAAGTTAGATTTTAATACCAGTAATTCCATATCCATTATGCTATGACCGGGCATACAAAAGTGTTTTGCCACAGGTAAATCCATTCTTTTTTCTCTTATCGTGTGGCGATGAGAATTCATCCTTGTTCTCAGTTTTTGCCCGGTCTCCCCCACATACAGACCCCCAGTTGGACATTTAGTACATATAATTAGGTACACCACATTAGATGTGATGCAGCTGAAAGTACCTGGGATCTTGTAGTCCTGATGGGAGTTGGGTATCTTTATCTTGTCCGTGGTCATTATAGATGCACATGTTTTACACTTCTTCTGTTTGCAAGGAAAGGTTCCTGTAGCTATTGGGGAGGACAGGGAGCTTCTGACAATGATGCTTCTTAGATTTGGGGGCTGCCTAAAACATAGTAGTGGGGGGTCTGGAAATATGGATTGTAATCGGGCATCTTTTTGTAGTAAAGGTTGTAGTTTCCGTGCAGCTCCCCTTAGCATCTCCAGATTTGGATTGTAGGTGACCACTAGAGGCACCCGGTTATTTTCTTCTTTAGTTTTGTAATGTAGCAGGTGATTCCTTGATATTCTGGTGGCTCTTGTAATTTGGTTTTCAATTGTTCTTGGATGGTAGCCCTGGTTCAAAAAAGTCTTTCTGAGGCGACCAAGGTGTTCATCTCTATCCATGGGGTTGGAACATATACGGTTGTATCTGATGGCTTGGCTGTAGACTATAGAGTTTTTTATGTGTTTTGGATGGAAACTGTCCCATTTAAGGTATGTTGGACGGTCGATTGGCTTCTGATACAGGGATGTCTCTATTTCATTGTTCTTTAGCTTAATGGTGGTGTCTAAAAAGTTAATTTCAGTGCTGGAGTAGTTGAGTGTTAAGTTGATGGTTGGATGAAATTGGTTGAACTGTTCATGGAACGTCTTTAGCTGTTGTTCAGACTCCGTCCAGATGATTAAAATGTCATCAATGTAGCGGTAGTAGGCCCGAGGCCTGATGGGACATAGGACAAAAAGTCGCTTTCAAGCTTGGCCATGAAAAGATTTGCATACTGTGGAGCCATTTTACTTCCCATAGCTGTGCCAGTCTCCTGAAGATAGATCTTGTTGTCAAATTCAAAGTAATTGTGGGTGAGGATAAATTTTGTGAGTTTCACCACAGAATCAGCATCATTCCCGGTGTTTCCCATGAAGACTTTGCAGGCATTTAATCCATCCTGGTGTGGGATATTAGAGTACAAAGATTCCACGTCCATGGTGGCCAGGATGGTTCCTTCTGGTAGGGGACCTATTGCTGCTAGTTTATTCAGTAGGTCAGTTGTGTCCTGAATGTAGCTGGGTGTATCCTTTACCAGGGGTTTAAGAATGCCCTCTACCCATCCAGATACCTGCTCAGTAAGGGTGTCCACACATGAAATAATCGGCCTCCCTGGATTCCCAGCTTTGTGGATTTTGGGAAGCATGTAAAATGTCCCTGTTCTTGGACTTTCTGGTATCAGGTCATCAGCTCTTATGGATTTGTCAGACAGACAAGATACCAACTTGCTTAGTTCCTTGTAATAGTCCTGTGTAGGGTCCGACTCCAGTTTTCTGTAGTAGCGTGTGTCCGTAAGTTGTCTGTTTGCTTCCTTAATATAGTCTGATGTGTTCATCATGACTATTGCACCTCCCTTGTCAGCAGGTTTAATGATGATTTCTTTGTTGGTTTTCAGAGACTGTATGGCCTTTCTCTCCTGGGCACTGATGTTGGATGCTTGTCTCTTGTTGGTGGCTATGATGGTGGATTTTATCAAATGTCTGAATGAGTCTATATATTTATCCAAATGGGGGTTACGTCCAGGTGGAGGTGTCCAGTCTGACCTCTTCTTGGTTGTTGGGATCCCTTTTCCTTCAGTCCGAGTGTTTTCTGGATCTTCTGTATCATTGAAGTATTCCCTCAGGCGCAGTCTCCTGAAAAAATGTTCCATATCACTGCAGAGTTCGGTTTTATCCAGGGCCTTAGTAGGACAAAATGAGAGTCCTCTAGAAAGCACGGCAAGCTCCACTTTGTTGGGTTTGTAATCTGAGAGATTGATGACACAGTTAGATGCTTTTGTGTCTGGAATGGAGTGGTTGTCAGAGTCTCAGGTTTTGTTTTGTATCTGTTTGTATAGAGTCCGGAATGGAGGCGCAATCTGTGTAGTTCCTTTTCCTTGTTATGAAAGGTCCATAGTTTGTTATAGTATTGTAATTTTTGCTCTGTGCTTTCTGTAAGTGTTTTCCTCAGAGTTTCAAATTGCCCTTGGACTTTACTCCTTATGCTGTAGCAGACATGTAAAAGATGGTTCCTTAGTCTTTCAGAAGTCCTGTGACAAAGGTTTTGTGCATAATGGGTATTGTAGGTGTGAAGAATTGGGTTTGTAATCCAGAGTCCTTTGGGAATTAGATTCTCCTTTTTGCATTTAGATAAGAAAAAATGTCGCTGTCCATTTGTGCGCGTTTCTTCAGAAGTGGTTTTAGTTCCATAAAGATGCGGTACATTCTGGTATCCTCCATTTTGATATAGGAAAGATGTGTATCTTCGTACCGTGTTAGCCAGTAGATAGAAAAATATTTAGACTTGAGAGTCCTCAGTGGTTGATACCTTTTAATGGCTAACTGAAAGATGGTAACAAATTGCAAGCTTTCGAGACTACTCGGTCTCTTTCATCAGGCAAAGACTAAAACAAAAACTGAAGAATCACATATATATATACACAAGAGGACACAGGAATAGTGCAATAGGTAAGACAAGTGACGTGAAGCAGAACTGTCATTATGGCAGAGGATGAACATAAATATTGGAACAGATCATAGTGTAAGGTTCTGTGTACATGTTCCTGAAACTCAGTTTGTTCGTCAGCCATTTTACTTTCTGTCTTGCTGCAGCTATCTTGCCCTCAGTCAAAATGGAGTTTCCAGCTTGCATGTTCCCGCCCTGATTCTCTTCTTTTGCTTCTTAAGCAGCCACAGCTGAGCAATCAGTGCTTCAGAATCTAGCCTGCAGTGAACCTGTGACCTGACTCCTAAAGCCTTGGACCTTGTACTCCAGCTATTCCTACTGAGGAACTCTGAAGCACTTGTGGACTCTGAACCCTGCTCTTTGAAAGACCCACGTTTGCATGGACTTACGGTAACAGAGAAGAAGATCCTGAACCTGTTGTGGAGAGTGATTGCTGACCTTAAGTTACTCTGGCCTGCTGTGTCTCCTGCTTCTGTGTCTGCAAACTGTGTGACTATTTTTGCCAACTTGTATGAAGTAATACAAGACCTTCTATATCAAACCTGTGTCTCATGTATTTTCATCGCACCCAAGCACAAGACGCTATATGAACTGTACTACATACATTACAAGATTCTGAAGCCAAAACGTTAGTGTCTGCTGGGTCTGGAAAGGCTGTGTCTGCTGTAACTGTGGATATCGGATGTCCGGTTGTACTTTCTGTGATGACAGTGGTTGTGACTTCTCACAACCATTCCAGGTGAGCAATTCCCTTAAGTTTTTTTTTTCTGCAGTGTTACCACAGGTAAACACTATTGTTTTTTTTTTCTTTTCTCTTTTGTGTCTGCTGTAACTGTGGATATCAGATGTCCGGGTGAACTTTCTGTGATGATAGTGGTTGTGACTTCTCACAACCATTCCAGGTGAGCAGTTCCCTTAATTTTTTTTTCTCTCTGCAGTGTTACCACAGGTAAACACTATTGTTTTTTTTTTCTCCTCTCCTCTTCTTCCAGTACTCCTGTCTTAAAAGATCTGGAAAATGGAGGCCCGCATAAAGGAACTTTGCGGAGTGACTGATAATATCCTTGCAGATTTGCAGAATATAAAGACCCGTTTTTCAAGCCTACAGGACCTCACTAATCACAATTTGCAAGTGTTTGGACAGACTGCCCAGGATTTGCGAGCCAGGATTGAGGTTCTAGAAGAGCGAGTCCAGGCTCCTGCCGTAGCCCCGAGTTCTGGGATTCCCAAGTTGCCCCCTTTTCGTTTTGGCGGTGAACGTGAGAAATTCAGGGGATTTATTAATCAATGCAATCTTTTTTTTTCTGCACATGCTTCACAATTTCCCACTGAACGATCTAAGGTGCTTACTATAATTATGTTGCTTACCAACAAGGCTTTGATGTGGGCAAACCTCTGATTGAGACTGAGGATGATTGTTTGAATCACCTTGATGCTTTTATTTCAGCCATGGGGCAGGTGTTTGATGACCCCAATCGAGGTGCAACAGCTGAAGCAGCCATGTTAGCTTTGCGCCAAGGTAAGCACTCGGTAGCTGAATATGCCTTGGATTTCAGGAGATGGGCCCTTGATACCACCTGGGACAGTTCCGCCAAAAAATCTATTTTTCGAAAGGGGTTATCTCCACTGATTAAGGATGAACTTGCTTGTGCCGACCCTCCCACTGCGTTAGGTGACTTTATTAACTACTGCATCCGTATTGATACTCGTCTGACTGAACGCAGGCAAGAGAGATGGTTCGAAAGCAATCGCACTAACCTTTTCCTACCTTCCTCTCCAGCTAAGGAACCTTTGAGTAGGATTACACGGGAACCTGAACCTGAACCCATGCAGGTAGACTCTTTACAACGACGGGTTAGTGATGCACGCAAGAAACATCGTTTTAAGGAGAATCTATGTTTCTATTGTGGTAAGTCAGGGCACTTCATTATAAACTGCCCCAGCCGTTCTCGTAAGACTACTGCAGCACTCATTCATTGTGAGTGTTGCGAGAGGGGATCTGTCAGGTCCGAGCCTCAGGCTCCAGAGAGATCTGCAGCAACAGATCTTGATTTCTCGGACTTAAACTCCGTTACCTCTGAGGACGTTGACTGTGTAAACGCTGCCATTTTTCAAGTTTCCTCAGCGGTGTCCCAGCTGAGTTGTAAGAAAAACAATTCTCATTGCTTTCTTTCCATCAAACTCTGGGTTGACTCAGCTTGGGTGTCTAGCTCTGCTATGATCGACTCAGGGGCAAGTGGAAATTTTATGGATGTCTCCTTTGCTCTGAAACAGGGGATACGTTCAGTGAAGAAGGCTACTCCAGTACAGATGGAAACTGTGGATGGCTCCCTGCTGACCTCTGGACCAGTGGATCAGGAAACAGAGCCTTTGAGGGTTCTTATGGGTAAAGATCATCAAGAGAAACTGTCCTTTATGCTTATCTCTTCTCCCCACTTTCCCATTATTCTAGGGCTACCATGGCTGCAGGCTCAGAATCCTACCATTAACTGGGAGACCAAGGAATTACACTTTCCAGAGAAACAGATGAGTCCAAAAGTTTCAGCTTGCTCTGTTCCTAAAGGAACCATGTCAGTCCCTGAACTGCCAGCTGTATACCAGGACTATGTGGATTTATGTGACAAGAAGAACGCTGACCAGCTTCCTCCTCACCGTCCATATGATTGTCCAATTGAATTATTGCCTGGAGCAGAGATACCTTTTGGTAAGATCTACCCCCTGGCGGGGCCCGAGCTAAAGGCTTTAAAGGATTACATAGACGAAAATCTAGCCAAGGGCTTCATACGCCCCTCTTCATCTCCTGCAGGTGCACCCATCTTCTTTGTAAAGAAGAAAGATGGATCTCTGAGACCATGCGTAGACTATAGGGAACTCAATAAGGTTACTATTAGAAACCGTTATCCATTGCCTTTAATCCCTGAGTTATTGGGAGAGTGTCGACATGCCAAAATTTTCTCTAAACTAGATCTTCGTGGGGCCTATAACTTAGTCCGTATTAGACCTGGGGATGAATGGAAGACTGCATTCAGGTCACGCTATGGACACTTTGAATATCTAGTTATGCCTTTTGGTCTGAGTACCGCCCCAGCCACTTTCCAACACTTGGTGAATGACATCTTCAGGGATCTCCTAGATACATTCGTGGTAATTTATTTGGATGATATTCTAATTTTTTCTAACTCCACAGAGGAACATCATGGACATGTGAGAATGGTCTTGGAACGTCTAAGACAAAATCATCTTTACATCAAACTTGAAAAGTGTGAATTCCATAGGACCGAAATTCAATTTCTGGGGTATGTACTGTCTACACAAGGAATTAGTATGGATGGAAGCAAAACCCAAGCCATCAAGGATTGGCCAAGTCCTAGAAATGTGAAGGAGGTACAGCGCTTCATCGGGTTTGCCAACTTCTATAGACGTTTCATTAGAAATTTCTCTGAGGTAGTGTCACCTATCACCCAACTTACCCGGAAAGAGTCTAGGTTCTCCTGGACTCCCAAGCCCAGGAAGCATTTTCCCGTCTAAAAGATAAATTTACCACCGCACCTATCTTAGTACATCCCAACCCCGAGCTTGCCTTCATAATAGAGGTGGATGCTTCAGACTGTGCCGTTGGAGCTATACTCTCTCAGAGAACAGGTGAGAAGAATGTCTTGCATCCCTGTGCCTTCTTTTCCCAGCAGTTGTCTTCGGCTGAGAGGAACTACGATGTGGGCAATAGAGAGTTGTTGGCCATTATTGCCGCCTTCAAAGAATGGAGACACCTTCTTCAGGGAGCTGCACAGCAAATAGTCGTCCTGACAGACCATCGTAACCTTGAGTTTATCGGGTCGGCTAAGTGCCTGACTCCTCGCCAGGCTCGCTGGAATCTTTTCTTAAACCAATTTAATTTTATCATTTCTTATAGACCAGGATCGCTCAATGGAAAGGCTGATGCACTCTCTAGGATTTACTCAGCAGAGACACGTCCAATTACTCCTCCTAAGACTATTCTTCCTGACTCTAGATTCCTAGGAGTAATTCATAATCAAGACCTACTTAAGGACATCAAGGAAGCATACCATGCGGATTCCTTTTTGGCACAACCCCCAAGGGACGTAAGTCTTGTCTTTAAGAATGGTGTGTGGATTCAGGGACAACGCCTGTATATTCCTGAAACAGTCAGATTGAGAGTATTGCAACTCATTCACGATTCCAAGATAGCTGGGCATAGAGGAATTCTAAAGACACAGGAATTTCTCTCTCGTTTCTTTTGGTGGCCCACTTGCAGGAAGGATGTTTTAAACTATGTCACTTCATGTGAAGTCTGTGCAAGATGCAAAACACCTCGCTCCTCACCAACTGGTCTGTTACAGCCTCTTCCCACCCCGTCCCGCCCGTGGGGATCCATTTCTATGGACTTCATTGTGGAGTTACCAACCTCTCAAGGGAAGAACACCATTCTAGTGGTGGTTGACCGTCTAACAAAGGCAGCTCATTTTATCCCTTGTGTCAGCTTACCCACTGCAAAACAGACATCAGATTTGATGATTAAAGATGTGTTTCGCTTACATGGAGTACCGGATGAGGTTATTTCGGATCGAGGGGTGCAATTCACTTCTAGGTTTTGGCAAAATTTCTGTACAGCATTGGACATTAAAGTAAACCTTTCTTCTGCTTTTCATCCCCAGACTAATGGACAGACCGAACGAACCAATCAAACCCTGGAGCAGTATCTCTGCTGCTTTATCTGCCACCTACAGGATGATTGGGTGGATCTACTTCCATTAGCTGAGTTCTCGTATAACAACTCTCAGAGTGCCTCCACTAAGCAGTCTCCTTTTTACTCTAATCTAGGTTATCATCCTAACATTCTGCCACGATTTCCCATAGAAACGCCTTTACCAGCAGTGGCTGAAAGAATCACGTCTTTACAGAAGAATATGGATCTTCTAAAGGAGAATCTAGAATCGGCTCAGGAAAGGTACAAGAAAGCAGCAGATAAATTTCGTAAACCTGCACCAGCTTTCAAGGTAGGAGACTTGGTCTGGCTGTCAACCAGAAATCTTAAGTTAAGGATTCCATCGTCTAAGTTGGGACATAAGTACATTGGACCCTATAAAATCAGTAAAATTATAAGTGCCGTTGCTTGTCGTCTTCAACTGCCCAGAACTATGAGAATTCACCCTGTCTTTCATGTATCCCTACTAAAGGCTGCGACACCCAATACGTTTCCTGGACGTTCTTCTCCTTGCCCTGACCCAGTGCTAGTCGATGGTCAGGAAGAATTTGTGGTGGAAAGGATTTTAGATTCCAGGTTGTATAGAAATCAGTTACAATATCTGATTAAATGGCAGGGCTACCCAGTGGAGGACAACTCATGGGAACCAGTCAATAACGTTAATGCTCCTCGCTTGCTCCGTCAGTTTCATCAGAGGTACCCACACAAGCCTGGCCTAAGGTCATCCGGAGGTTGTCCCTAAGGGGGGAGTAATGTAAGGTTCTGTGTACATGTTCCTGAAACTCAGTTTGTTCGTCAGCCATTTTACTTTCTGTCTTGCTGCAGCTATCTTGCCCTCAGTCAAAATGGAGTTTCCAGCTTGCATGTTCCCGCCCTGATTCTCTTCTTTTGCTTCTTAAGCAGCACAGCTGAGCAATCAGTGCTTCAGAATCTAGCCTGCAGTGAACCTGTGACCTGACTCCTAAAGCCTTGGACCTTGTACTCCAGCTATTCCTACTGAGGAACTCTGAAGCACTTGTGGACTCTGAACCCTGCTCTTTGAAAGACCCACGTTTGCATGGACTTACGGTAACAGAGAAGAAGATCCTGAACCTGTTGTGGAGAGTGATTGCTGACCTTAAGTTACTCTGGCCTGCTGTGTCTCCTGCTTCTGTGTCTGCAAACTGTGTGACTATTTTTGCCAACTTGTATGAAGTCGATTGGCTTCTGATACAGGGATGTCTCTATTTCATTGTTCTTTAGCTT
Source organism: Oophaga sylvatica (assembly GCA_033576555.1). Classification (NCBI taxonomy): domain Eukaryota; kingdom Metazoa; phylum Chordata; class Amphibia; order Anura; family Dendrobatidae; genus Oophaga; species Oophaga sylvatica. The sequence goes on from JARQOD010002258.1 coordinate 21,561, forward strand.
AATGGTGGTGTCTAAAAAGTTAATTTCAGTGCTGGAGTAGAGACATCCCTGTATCAGAAGCCAATTGACCGTCCAACATACCTTAAATGGGACAGTTTCCATCCAAAACACATAAAAAACTCTATAGTCTACAGCCAAGCCATCAGATACAACCGTATATGTTCCAACCCATGGATAGAGATGAACACCTTGGTCGCCTCAGAAAGACTTTTTTGAACCAGGGCTACCATCCAAGAACAATTGAAAACCAAATTACAAGAGCCACCAGAATATCAAGGAATCACCTGCTACATTACAAAACTAAAGAAGAAAATAACCGGGTGCCTCTAGTGGTCACCTACAATCCAAATCTGGAGATGCTAAGGGGAGCTGCACGGAAACTACAACCTTTACTACAAAAAGATGCCCGATTACAATCCATATTTCCAGACCCCCACTACTATGTTTTAGGCAGCCCCAAATCTAAGAAGCATCATTGTCAGAAGCTCCCTGTCCTCCCCAATAGCTGCAGGAACCTTTCCTTGCAAACAGAAGAAGTGTAAAACATGTGCATCTATAATGACCACGGACAAGATAAAGATACCCAACTCCCATCAGGACTACAAGATCCCAGGTACTTTCAGCTGCATCACATCTAATGTGGTGTACCTAATTATATGTACTAAATGTCCAACTGGGGGTCTGTATGTGGGGGAGACCGGGCAAAAACTGAGAACAAGGATGAATTCTCATCGCCACACGATAAGAGAAAAAAGAATGGATTTACCTGTGGCAAAACACTTTTGTATGCCCGGTCATAGCATAATGGATATGGAATTACTGGTATTAAAATCTAACTTCAAATCTGAGAAAGATAGAAAGGTTTGGGAATACAAACTTATGATGACCTTTGACACTCTTAGTGCTGGAATGAACGTGTCACATGGATTCATGTCATTCTATATCAATTAAGGAATCTGCGTCTCTGACCTTCTAGGGGCATCAAAACACAACACCAGACCCCAATCAGAGGGTAATAAAACTCTCTCCTTATCTATGATCTGTTCCAATATTTATGTTCATTCCTCTGCCATAATGACAGTTCTGCTTCACGTCACTTGTCTTACCTATTGCACTATTCCTGTGTCCTCTTGTGTATATATATATATATGTGATTCTTCAGTTTTTGTTTTAGTCTTTGCCTGATGAAGAGACCGGAGTAGTCTCGAAAGCTTGCAATTTGTTACCATCTTTTCAGTTAGCCATTAAAAGGTATCAACCACTGAGGACTCTCAAGTCTAAATATTTTTATATGCACATGTAGAATACAAATGCAAACCAATAAGCATACATATGGTATAGGGGAGTGATGGCGAACCTTGGCACTCCAGCAGTTGGAGAACTACAACTCACAGCATGCCTCAAATGCTGCAAGGTTGGAAGTGCATACTGGGAGTTGTACTTTTACTACAGCTGGAGTGCGAAGGTTAGCCTTCAGTGGTATTGTGTTGGAAATGAATGCATACAAGTACATTTAATAAATAATCCATTGTTGCTTAAGGAACAGGATCTACACCTGTAATATAGTGCAAACAATGGATGTAGGACTACTCATCATCATCATTACTTATATTTATGACAGTAAAAAATACACTGATTTAGCCCAAATCTTATTTCACATCCCATATCTGAAAGGTCCAGCATGTAATCCTGATAATAAGGCGCAAAAATCATGCATAACCTCTAAAAAGTGCATCGTGCATACTGACAATAGCAAGTTATACCGGAAAGTTATGGTGAAACAACGACAACTGATAGAAAAGGTTAATGATATGTAGGTATCCCAGTGTATAGCGACACCTGTACAATGGCGATATAATACTGTACCTCAATAAAGGCTGCGGCACAACTCACGCACGTTTTGCTTGTAGCTTCTTCTCTAAGAGGGGACGTGCGTTTATGTTTGATCATAGCTGCATGTTTACTGAGTGAAGCAGTCATGACAACAGCTTTGTGTTGTCGGTACGCTAGCGATGATGAACGATGCGCAACGTGAATGAAAGTCAGCGTCATATGACGCACAGATGCTCCACTACACAATGCGTGACAGCAGGAAGCCGTTCTGTGCGTCAAAACAAACGCGCAAGCATACATGCACTTCCCTCTTTATCAAGCTATAAGAAAAACGAGCGTGAGTTGTGACTCAGACTTTATTGAGGTACAGTATTATATCGCCATTCAGCATCAGTGGCTATGCAGTCTGATCGATATATACCTTATCTATCTGTTGTCATGGTTTCAAGTGCACTGTCAGGCATACCTAGTAATTTTCACAATACACTAGGAACTTTTTCTAGGTTATGCTTGATCAGAAAATTGATTATTGCACCATATTATCAGGATTACATGATGGACATTTTATATGTGCTGAGCCGGTTAAGTAACATTTTTCCGCAATTACTGTTTTTTTTTATGTCACATATAACTTGTAATGCTGATGATGTTTACAAGTCCTACATTCATTGTCTACACTATATTACCGTTACTTAGGCAGTATTAATGGATTCTGAAATGTACTTGTATGCATTAATTTCAACCCCTATAGCCTTAATTATTTTGCTTTTGTTTGCATTGCTTTTCGCCATGTGCATATATGCGTTTATATTTCTTAAATCTTTATTTCTATATTTTTTAATTCAATTCATCATTTTATGGTAGTAAAGCTTATCTTTATCTTGTTTTGAGTATATACATTTTGAATTGCCACGTAACAAGGCAACTACTCTATATAGTATTTCCACACCCTCCTTGACCCTGGGCTCCAACACCGCCAGTTGCTGCTCGGAAGTGCGGTATCCACAGTCAACACTTGCTCCTGTGTTACTGGGGTTCAGTAATGTCAGCTGTTCCCCTGCTGTGCATCCGGCAAGAAGTCCTGCTGCCTCCAATTTAAAGTTACAAAGTTGCTCATACTAGGCCTCAGCCTACACCCTGACTGACCCTGGGCTCCAACACCGCCAGTTGCTGCTCAGAAGTGTCTTTGGCACGGGTCCTCCCTCCTGTCCAGCCTGGTTACAGCACGCCAGCTGTTTCCGGGCAGTGTCGACGTCACTTTGCCTCCAATAAGTTGTCCTGTCGTGTTGCGGTCGGGTTAGGAGACTCTATGGTGCCTGCAGTTTAGGTGCTTCCTATGAGGGCTGTGGGATATGTAAATAAAGGCTGTTTCCATAGTGCCAATAGGACAAGCACCCCCTGTGGGACTGTGGGATTTGGTAATTGCGGCCGGCTCGCGGTCTTTCAACTTTAATTTGCATGGGTACCTACAGTTACCCATCCGGGTTCCAGTACCGTCAGCTGGTTCTTGCCAGTGTCTTTGGCACAGGTCCTCCCTCCTGCCCAGCCTGATTACAGCACGCCAGCTGTTTCCTGGCAGTGTCAACGTCACTTTGCCTCCAATAAGTTGTCCTGTTGTGTTGCGGTCGGTTTAGCTTACTCTATGGTGCCTGCAGTTTAGGTGCTTCCTATGTGGGCTGCGGGATATGTAAATAAAGGCTGTTTCCATAGTGCCAATAGGACAAGCACCCCCTGTGGGACTGTGGGATTCGGTAACTGCGGCCGGCTCACGGCCTTTCAACTTTAATTTGCATGGGTACCTTCTGCTACCCATCCGGGTTCCAGTACCGTCAGCTGGTTCTCGGCAGTGCCTTTGGCCTAGGTGCCTCCATCTCGGTATCCGAGTTCCAGCAAAGTCTGCTGGTCCTTGGTAGTGCTTTGTAGCACAGGTACCTCCTGCTTAGTAACCGAGTCCCAGTACCGTCAGCTGGTCCTCGGTTGTGCCATTGGCTCTGTTCCTTCTGCTGCCCCTCCGGGTTCCAGCACAGTTAGCTGGTCCTCGTTACTTCCATTGGCTCTTGTAACTTCTGCTACCCATCCGGGTTCCAGTACCGTCAGCTGGTTCTCGGCAGTGTCTTTGGCTTAGGTGCCTCCATCTCGGTATCCGAGTTCCAGCAACGTCTGCTGGTCCTTGGTTGTGCTTTGTAGAACAGGTACCTCCGGCTTAGTAACCGTGTCCCAGTACCGGGGAATATATCTAAAATATACTCGCGCTTCTATTGGATATATCAACACGACTGATAACCCTTACCTTAAAAAGTGTATGGTGCAAATGATGTAGAGAGGAGATGCAGAATATATCCAGTAGCGAATGCGCCTTTTTCAGTTGTTCTCAAAGAATAGTAATACAAAACTAGAAGAGAAAGATAAATACTTTAAAGAATACAACCGGAGGAAAAAAGGGGGGGGGGATGCATAAATATATATGGAGAGCTAGAATAAAGTAATACAATATGGGCTACAATACCTCCTAAATGATGGTCTGGTAAGTACTAATGTGGCAATGGAGAGGCCACTTAAACAACGATAACGTATACAGAAGGCACATGTGTGTATACGAATGATGAGTAAATATATATTTGGATATTTTGTGCACAGGAATCTCCTGTGTATTTTGCACTCCGTGGGTGTCTACACATGTGTGAGTAAAGGTAGAAATCAATAAATAGAAAAAATAAAATAAAATAGGTGTGGTGTAGCAGTGTACAGGAAATACAAAGGTATATATTAAATGTACAAATGGTCGCTTAGGATGTATACATGCTCATACATGTATGTATACATCCTAAGCGACCATTTGTACATTTAATATATACCTTTGTATTTCCTGTACACTGCTACACCACACCTATTTACTATATATTTACTCATCATTCGTATACACACCTGTGCCTTCTGTATACGTTATCGTTGTTTAAGTGGCCTCTCCATTGCCACATTAGTACTTACCAGACCATCATTTAGGAGGTATTGTAGCCCATATTGTATTACTTTATTCTAGCTCTCCATATATATTTATGCATCCCCCCCCTTTTTTCCTCCGGTTGTATTCTTTAAAGTATTTATCTTTCTCTTCTAGTTTTGTATTACTATTCTTTGAGAACAACTGAAAAAGGCGCATTCGCTACTGGATATATTCTGCATCTCCTCTCTACATCATTTGCACCATACACTTTTTAAGGTAAGGGTTATCAGTCGTGTTGATATATCCAATAGAAGCGCGAGTATATTTTAGATATATTCCCCTTTTTATCATTAAGCTTTCTCTGTGGTAGAAAGCCTTTTTCATACTTGCTGCTTATTGGTCATATATATGCACCAGCGCCGCTATACACCCGTACTGTGTCCCAGTACCGTCAGCTGGTCCTCGGTTGTGCCATTGGCTCTGTTCCTTCTGCTGCCCCTCCGGGTTCCAGCACAGTCAGCTGGTCCTCGTTACTTCCCTTGTCTCTTGTACCATCTGCTACCCATCCCGGGTTCCAGTAACGTCAGCTGGTTCTCGGCAGTGCCTTTGGCCTAGGTGCCTCCATCTCGGTATCCGAGTTCAAGCATCGTCTGCTGGTTTTTGGTAGTGCTTTGTAGCACAGGTACCTCCTGCTTAGTAACCGTGTCCCAGTACCGTCAGCTGGTCCTCGGTTGTGCCATTGGCTCTTGTTCCTTCTATTACCCATCCGGGTTCCAGGACAGTCAGCTGGTCCTCGGAAGTTACTCAGCATTCTTGTACCTTCAGCTACATTTCCAAGTTGAAGATTTTTTAAATGTTTTTTTGGGTAATCACTCTGGATTTCCCTGACTACGACACTGAAGACGACGACCCTGAAGACCACGCCGAAGAAGACGACGACCCCGAAGACGAGGACCCTGAAGACGACGACCCTGAAGACCACCCCGAAGAAGACGACCCCAAGGACGACGACCATGAAGACGACAAGCCTGAACACCACCACAAAGAAGAAATAAAAGATTACCAGAAGAAGATCACCAACAGGACAAAGAAGATTAAGACAACCGACAAGATACAGAACAAGAGACAGAAGACCAAGAAGCAGAAGAACAAAAAGCAGGAGAACATTAAGCATAAGACCAAAAATCAGAGCAAAATCTATTCTCTAAATTATAAGCAGAAGAAGACCTCTCCTGGCACTTTAACCCCAGCACACTGCCATCAAACATGATAGCAGCATCCTCGTGGAATAAGGAAGAATCGGGCAGGGAGGGGGCTCCCTGCGCGCTTCCCTGAGACCCTCAGAACAACGCGATGTGATTGCGTTGTTCAGAGGGCCTCCTCCCTGCAGGCCCCGGATCCAAGATTGCGGCGGGGTCCTTCCGGGTCCTGCAAAGAGGTGGCTTGTCAGTGCCTGCTGAGAGCAGGCGCCGGCAAGCCTACTGCACTGCCTGTCAGATAGCTGATCTGACACAGTGCTCTGCAAAGTGTCAGATCAACAATCTGACATTATATAGTAATGTCCCACCCAGGAACAATGTAAAAATGTAAAAAAAATATATATATACTTTGTAAAAAAAATTTAAAAAAATCCCTAAAAAAAATAAATTAATAAAATTTCCCCAATAAACCATTATTCATATGTAAATAAAAAAATAATAAAAAGTACACATATTTGGTATCATCACATCCGTAAAGGCAGTTTTGCCTTGAGAAATGGGCAAAAATCCCAGTGGCAAGATGTGGAAAGCTCATAGAGACTTATCCAAAGTGACTTGCAGCTGTAGTTGCTGCAAAAGGAGGCTCTACAAAGTACTGACTTTAGAGAGGTGAATAGTTATGCACACTGTAGTTTTCAGTTATTTTGTCCTTATTGTTGTTTGCTTCACTAAAAAGAAAACCAAATATTCACCGTTGCAGGAATGTTCTTTACATAAACTGATGCAAACCCTCAAAAAAAAACACTGAAATACCAGGTTGAGAGGAGTCATACCATAAAAAATGCCAAGAAGCGGGGCAGTGAATACTTTTGCAAGTCACTGTAGGGCTCATGAAATGGAGGACTAAATGGCAGCAGGTTTACTAGTCCTCTAGTGATAGTCTCTTGCAGATTTTATGAAAACTACAGCAATCTAGTGACAGATTCCCTTTAAGAAGCTGTAATCGGCTTTTAACCAATATTGGAAAGAAAATAAATATGTATTTGACTTCTGCTCCTATAAAAAGAGCTATGTTTCACAGTCTGCTCCATTCCAGCTATGCATAAGTGCTATATATCTATAAAGTGCTTAATCTTCCTTAACGGGAATTATTTAGGTCTGACCAAGGACTCCCCCTTCTCCATCAACTTAGTGTCCCCAATCAGCTGGCTCAGAGCCACCACATTGATGCTGAGGACAGAGAAGACCCCTGGTCTACATAGCACAGAATGGACCAGAACTGTGAAGTGCAAGTGATCCAACAGCCCAAGCCTCCCATAGTAGCCAGGATTACAGGTGTGCGCCACAGCACCCAGCAGAGATGTGAGCATTACTAACCTATAGAAGAGTCAGTGTCTGATAAGTGCAAAGCTACAAAATAGCCATCATATCTGGGTTATGTGTCAGAGCTATAAGCTTTTCTGAATAATTGTTTCTTTCAGGCTGTGGTTCCACGGTCCGGAACCACAGCGCTTTTGACGTAGCGGAAATTCAGCTCCATCAAAAGCCCGGACACCTCCGTAACACATGCGGAATGATCGCAGGGCTGCATAGCCCTGTGTTATTTCCGTTGCGGCGACGCAGCGTCGCCGCAACGGACTAGAACATGCTGCGGTCTGAAAAGACGCGCCGCATGTCCGGAAACGCAGGTCTTCCGCCTGCGTGTTTTACAGCAGAGTGGAAACGGGATTTCTTGAAATCCCCTCCACTATGCTGTAACATCTGGACGCTGCGTGTTTGACGCTGCGCCAACGCACAGCGTCAAACACGCAGCAATTCCAGACTGTTTCCTGAACGTGGAAACATACCCTTAGTCTTTAAATTTTATTTGAAGCAGATACTAAAAAAAACAATACATGTATAAAATATAAGCGCGTCCTGACCATAAATGGTTCCCAGTTCTTTTCGGTAAAATGTGATTCCTTTGGATCAGATTCCCAGGAAGTTTTTTGTTCTTTTCTTTTTTTTAATATTACTGATTTTATGAAGCTGCAATTTACTCTATAATTATATGATTTTTTTTACTAATATAGGATGAAAAATATATAATTGACCCGGGCTTCTATAAAAAGTCTGGATTTCACTATATTAGTCTGCGTCGTGTGCTCTATACTGGATATACACAGGTGATATCTCTCTACTGAACAGCAACAGAGACTTTTGCGGGCTCTATATCTGACCTCGGCTGGCGTACCTCCTCTTAGTCAACCTGGTGGCTGCAATCTCCCCCAGAGTCACCAGATTGAGGCTGTGGTTCCACGGTCCGGAACCACAGCGCTTTGGACGGAGCGGAAATTCCGCTCCGTCTAAGCCCCGCCCCCTTTTTGACGCGCGCTCTTTCCGGAGGTGTTCAGGACACCTCCGGAACACCTCCGGAAAGAAAGCAGGGCTACATAGCCCTGTGTGAAATTCTGTTGCGGCGACGCACCGTCGCCGCAACACGCTAGGACATGCTGCGGTCTGAAAAGACGCGCCGCATGTCCGTTTACGCAGGTCTCCTGCCTGCGTGTTGTTACGCATAGTGGAGACGGGATTTCTTGAAATCCCCTCCACTATGCTGTAACATCTGGACGCTGCGTGTTTGGCGCTGCGCCAGCGCACAGCGCCAAACACGCAGCGTTTCCTGACCGTGAAAACTCACCCCGATGCTGAGGATGGACTAGACACATGATCTGCATGGCACTGGATGGACCAGAACTCCCAAACTCAAGTGATCCAATAACACAAGCCTTCCATAGAAGCAAGCACAAAAGGTTGCATTACCTATTAATGTTTGAAGAGCGCAGGTATACAAAGAATACATTCTATCTTTCAGAATACATATTTTAGGAATGAAAGAAACTTAGACTGTTATTTTCAGCAAATGCTAAAATGCAGGTTAAATGATACCACCTACTGGGCATGGATGGTTCAGCATTTTTCTTTTTTTTTTCTTACAAGATCTGATTTCATTGTATCACATTCCCAGGAGACTTTTAAGAAAAAAAATATTATTGATCTTAAGGTGTACGTCCCAACTTTTGCAGAACAGAAAGAGAGATAAATTATGTCGCAAATTTTGTCCAAAACCATTTATCATTTCTTCTACACTGGCAGGATATGTCAGATAATGTATCAATCATCTGCTTCTAGGGTCACTGCCTACAATAAAGGCTCAAGTATACAGAATTCTCAATCTATCAGCACAAGATCCTGTGGTTCTTTGCTTTAATTCTTCTCTGCACTTATAGAAGTTGTAGGTTCAAGTCCTGCGGATATTCACATAAAAAGAGAAAATTGCAAACTTGTAATTGTCTTTATTATTTGTTAGCGGTTTTATAGGAACAAAATATCTGACTTTTTCTTCACCTTTAGAATACACTGACATAGATATACATTGCTATGCACAATGTATCTCTATGTACATGTATCATGTGCTTTGAGGTTCAAATCCTGGGGACACACATAAAAAGAGAAATTAACTTAGAATACACTAACATAGAGATACATTGTACATAGCAATGTATATCTATGTACCTGTATCATCTGCTTCTAGGGTCTGCCTGCTATGCCGATCAAGATGAGAGGTGAGAGTTGTTTATTTAATATATGAACAAAGATGCAGCCTTTCCATGGGAGGAGGAGATATGGAGCTGGCAAAGAGTGTGAGAGGAAGTTGAGACAAATCCCTGACCTGTCTGGACAGTCTGGCAGAATCCTGATTGATAGCCCCACTCTACCACCACTGATTCCCATACCCCAGAACGGACTGGAACTAAAATTCAGCCCTGGCATTTAAAGGTACACAGGCCAACTTGTCATGTGGTGAATGTGTAATATCTTTGTGCATTTGTATGTTACAAGAAGTGAGGTGAGTGTAACACAACTATATAACATGTAGTCACAGCTGCATCCTTTATTACAGCTCAGTCCTATTTATTACTTTTCATTGAAGAAACTGGCATTGCCGCTACTTTACTTACAGAGCGCTGTCTGTTATGAATGTGCTAAAAATGGTTTCTGAGCAGAGGCTCCCTCTGGTGGTTACAGACAGTACTGAACCTTCCAGCGAGAAATGGCAATCTGGGATCTCTGACTGGACTGATATAAGGGAGGTTCCCTCCCATGATGGTTGCCGGTGATCAATTGTTCTTGTCTCAATTGTGGTTCCTGGTTCATTTGGAAGTTTGCTGAATCTTGCCTGCATCTTCTGCTTTCAGATAAGATATTTTCTGCTTTTATTTTTGTGCTTGCTTTTTGCAGAGTTCTCTGCACTTTTGTGGAGGTCAGCCAGGTCCCCTCCTGGGGCCTGTGCTCCTCTCAGTTTATCTTTAGCCACTGTTATTTGTTCATTTTCTTTTTCCTGTTTTTTCAGTGGCTGCGGCTTAAGCCCCCATCTCACATAGCGATATCGCTAGCGAGATCGGTGCTGAGTCACTAGTTTTGTGACGCAGCAGCGAGCTCACCAGCGATATCGCTGTGTGTGACATTCAGCGACGATCAGCCCCCCTGCCGGGTATCGCTGATCGTCGCTGAAATGTCAGGACATTATTTTGATCGCTGGTCTCCCGCTGACAGGCACGCATCGCTGCGTGTGACATGCGGGAGACCAGCGATCCGCTGGTAACCAGGGTACACAGCGGGTTTCCAGGCGCGGGGCTGTGCCTAGAAACCCGCTGTGTACCTTGGATACCAGCTCCCTGAAGCAGGGAGCTGGTAACCAAGGTACACAGCGGGTTTCCAGGCACCGCGCAGCGCCTGGAAACCCGATGTGTACCTTGGTTACCAGCTCCCTGCATAAGGGCGCTGGTATCCAAGGTACACTGCGGGTAACTAAGCGATGTTACCCGCAGTGTCGCTGTGCTGATCGCTGCCTGAGCTGCCTGTTTGGCAGCTCAGCAGCGATAATGTAGCGATACACCAGCGATACTGATCGTTGTCGGGATCGCTGGTGTATCGCTATGTGAGACCCAGCCTTTAGTTTTGTTACACCAGAGATCTGATTTAGGTGGTGGAGATCGTGTGATCTCAGGTGTTTTTGCAATCAGAAGAGTTGGTATTTTTTAGGGGTTTTTTTGGATTGCAGTAAGAATCCTTTCCTGTACTTTTCTGTCTAGACAGATTGGACCCCAGCGTTTGCTCATTCTATTTTCTGTCTGTGTCCGTGCTTCTTCTTGTCTAACCACCATTACATGTTTGGGGGCTTCCTATTTTCTTTGGGGATCTGCTCCGGGGCAGATAGTTTTCCTCTTTCTGCCTTTAGGTGTAGTTATCTCTCAGACTGTGACGAGGCGTCTAGGATCAACGTAGCAACGCTCCACGGCCTTTAGTTGTGTGGTTAGTTCAGGTTACTGCAATCCAATAGGTTCCAGCCTCTCTGGTGCATTGCCGTTTTTGCTTTTTCTCCTCAGCTACCTAAACACAACAGTATCACCGGCCACACTGAAAATTATATGGTACTCACAGAAAGGAAAAATGGAGTGGAAACAAAAAAAAAGTTGTCAGAGATCTTATATTCCTGTCTGTTGCATTTTTTTTTCCTCTTTTTCTTTGGGTGCTGAGGAGGATTTTTTTTTTCTCTCTCTCAATGGAGCTTGCACAGTTGTCTGGCCGTGTGGATCAGCTTGCCACTGAGATTCGGAGTATTGCTACCTATCTTGCTAGGTTGCCGGTTGTGGAAGCTAGAATTCCCATGCCAGATTTGTTTTTGGGGGATCGGGCTAAATTTCTGAATTTCAAAAATAACTGTAAGTTGTTTTTTGCCTTAAAACCTAAGTCCTCGGGTAGAGCAGCACAGCAGGTTCAAATTGTCATCTCTCTCCTGCGTGGCGACCCTCAGGATTGGACTTTTTCCCTGACACTTTGGGATCCTGTTTTGAATGAAATTGATGTATTTTTTCAAGCTCTGGGGTTATTGTACGATGAACCTAATGTACTGATCAAGCTGAAAAAACCTTGTTGGCATTAAATCAGGGTCTTGAAGAGGCTGAGTTGTACTGTCAGAAATTCCAAAAGTGGGCAGTCCTGACCAAATGGAATGATGATGCTTTGGCAGCCTTTTTTCGGAAGGGGCTGTCAGAGAATGTAAAGGACGTTATGGTAGGATTCCCTGCTCCCTCTTGTCTCAATGATTCTATGTCATTGGCTATTCAAATTGACAGACGTTTGCGTGAGCGCAGAGGTGTGCGTGAGATGGTGTTGCCTTGTGAGCCAGCTCCTGGGCCCATGCAGTGTGATGGAGTGATTTCTGGGGCACAGCGTCATGAGTTTCAAAAGTGCAATGGGTTATGTTTCTACTGTGGTGATGCCTCTCATGCTATTTCAGTCTGCCCTAAGCGGGGAAGACGTTTTGCACGCTCAATTGTCTTGGGTAGTGTTCAGACTAAATTTCTGCTGACTGTTACCCTGATTTGCTCCCTGTCCACATTTTCAGCTCAGGCTTTTGTTGATTCAGGAGCAGCTATTAACCTGATGGATTTTGACTTTGCCAAATGTTGTGGGTTTCCCATGATACCCCTGCGGAAGTCTATTCCCCTACTGGGCATTGATTCTACCCCTTTGGAGGAGAATAAACCCCAGTTTTCTACTCAGGTGATAATGAGGGTTGAACCAGATCATCAGGAGAGTTGCAAATTTCGGGTGCTGCATAATCTGCATGACATTATTGTACTAGGTTTCCCTTGGTTACAGTCTCATAATCCTGTTTTGGATTGGAAATCTGTGTCTGTGACCAGTTGGGGCTGCCGATGTGTTAATGCTGACACTCCTGTTTTTTCTGTCTCTCCCCAGTCTCAGGATATTCCTGACTTTTTGACTGATTTTTCGGATGTGTTTAGTGAAAGTAAATCCGCATCCTTGCCCCCTCACAGGAGCTATGATTGCGCTATGGAATTAGTGCCTGGTGGTAAATTTCCTAAAGGTCGCCTTTTTAACTAGTCTGTACCTGAACACGATGCTATGCGATCTTTTATCAAGGAGTCATTGGAGAAGGGACATATCAGACCATCCTCTTCACCCTTGGGTGCCGGTTTTTTCTTTGTGGCCAAAAAGGATCGTTCATTGAGTCCGTGTATTGATTATCGTCTCTTGAATAAGATCACTGTGAAGTATCAATATCCGTTACCCTTGATTTCTGACCTGTTTTCCAGAGTGAAAAGTGCTAGTTGGTTTAGCAAGCTTGACATCAGGGGGCGTATAACCTTATTCGCATTAAGCACAGGAATGAATGGAAGACGGCGTTTAATACCCCAGAGGGGCATTTTGAGTACCTTGTGATGCCCTTTGGGCTCACTAATGCTCCTTCCATCTTCCAATCCTTCATGAATGATATTTTCAGGGATTTTGTGGATAAATTTCTGATTGTTTATTTGGATGATATCTTGATTTTTTCCAATGACTGAGACTCTCATGTGAAACATGTTCGGACTGTGTTCCAGATTTTGAGAGAGAATGCACTGTATGTGAAGGGATCAAAATGTCTTTTTGGCGTACAGAAGGTCTCATTTCTGGGATTCATTTTATCTCCATCTGTTATTGAAATGGACCCAGTCAAGGATCAGGCCATCTGTGATTGGGTCCAACCTACTTCATTAAAGGCTCTTCAGAGATTTTTTGGGTTTTGTCAATTTTTATCGTAAATTTATTGGTAATTTCTCTGGTATTGTTAATCCATTGACTGATTTGACCAAAAAGGGATCTGATGTGGTGAATTGGCCTCCTGAGGCAGTTTCTGCGTTTCAGGAACTTAAGCAGAGATTCACCTCTGCTCCTGTTCTACGGCAGCCTGATGTTTCTCTACCGTTTCAGGTGGAGGTTGATGCCTCTGAAATTGGGGCAGGTGCCGTTTTGTCCCAAAGAGATCCAGAGACCTCTAAGAGTAACCCTTGTGCCTTTTTCTCTCGAAAATTTTCTCCAACTGAACGTAATTATGACGTGGGTAATCGGGAGTTATTGGCCATGAAGTGGGCCTTTGAAGAGTGGAGACATTGGCTGGAAGGAGCCAAACATCAGATGGTGGTACTCATGGACCATAAGAACCTGGTTTATCTCGAATCAGCCAAGCGACTTAATCCTAGACAGGCCAGGTGTGCCTTGTTTTTCACACGTTTTAATTTTGTGATTTCTTTTCTTCCTGGCATTAAGAATGTTAAGACGGATGCCCTCTCGAGGAGTTTCTTTGCGGACTCTCCTGAGTTATCTGATCCTACTGTTATTTTGAAAGAGGGTGCAGTACTTTCCGCCATCTCGCCCAATTTGAGACTGGCTCTGGAGGGTTGTCATTAGGATAAACCTGAGCGCTGCCCTATTGGGAAATTGTTTGTCCCAGACCAGTGGAAGAAGAGTGTGATGTCTGAGATTCATTGTTCCGCGTTGGCTGGTCATCCCGGGATTTTTGGTACCAGAGACTTGGTGAGTCGGTGTCATGACTCAGGATGGGGTTTTGTCTTTGTCCCGTCCTGGTCAGACTGGGGTTAATGGTTTCAGCCTCTCTCTGGCAGAGTGCGGCTATTTAGTTGCCAATTGACCTAGGTCTGGTGTCAGTTATACTCCTGCCCTCGGCTGAGTTAGTTGACCTCCTGTGTGCCTGTGCCTTGTGCCTGATCTTGTTGCTTGTTTGGTTTTGACCCGGTCCGTTTCTTCGTTGTGAGTTTGTCTACTGTCTTGGTACTGTGTATTTGCCCGTTCTGGTTTTCTGATCCCTTGGCTACGTTCTGGTTATTCTCTGTCTGCTCCTCTTGTACTGCGTTGCTCCCTCTGTTTATGACCTGGCTATCCTGACGATCCGTTTTGTCTATGCCCCCGTGGTAACTCTGTCCCGTAGTTACCCTTCTAAGAGTTTTCCTTCCGCTCATAGCTCTCTGGAGCTTAGGCCACGCCCACCAGCAGTCACGTGATTCAGGTACTCTGGCCTGAAGCATTCTCTATCTGTTACTGCTCCCTCTGAGAGACCGGCGCCGCCCCTTGGCAGTCACGTGCTTCAAGTCCTGTTAGTCTGAAGCACGCATCTTCACCGCTACTGCCCCGCTCCACAGTTATCTTTGAGTGCAGTCTGTCTTATTCAGGACACGCGCACTGGCTCAGTGAGCAAGTGCAGTGCGTTGTTCGTGATATTATAACTGACCGCTACTTTTTTTTTTTCTCCTGTGTGTGTTATGGATCCTATGTATGCCCTTTCTGAGCAGGTAAAGCACCTGACTCAGATGTCTCAGAAACTGAATGAGGAACAACGAGTTCTGGCTCAGTCTCAGCAGCTGATGGCTGACACTGTGCAGGGGGCTTTATCATCTGGTGCTCACGGGACAGGGGTTCAAGCTGTTACATTAGTTTCCCCAGAGCCCCCGGTTAAATTACCGGATACCTTTTCCGGAGATAGAAGGGAATTTAAAGTTTTCAAAGAGGGCTGTAAGCTTTTTTTCTCTTTAAGACCGCACTCTTCTGGGGATGAAAGTCAGAGGATGGGGGTCATTATGTCTCTGTTAAGGGGAGCCCCCAGGCTTGGGCTTTTTCCCTTCCTACCACTGCCCCTGAGAGAATGACTGTGGATGCATTTTTTGAGGCCCTGGGGCATATTTATGATGAGCCTGATCGAGTGCTGATGGCTGAGGACATGGTGATGAGTGTATGTCAGGGGAAGCACTCAGCCGAGTGGTTTTGCTCAGAGTTCAGACGCTGGGCTGCTGAGGTCTGTTGGGATGATGCCGCCCTCCGGGGCTTGTTCCGTAGAGGCCTGTCTGAACGTCTGAAAGATGCCTTGGCACTTCACCCTCGGCCTGATTCTCTGGAGGACGCCATGACGCAGGCCATCCGAATGGATCGCAGGCTGCGGGCGAGAGGTGTGATGCAGGTTGAAACACCCTTTTTCTCCAGTAGAAGGGGAGCCATTCCTGTATTGGAATCCATGGAGATGGGAGCCATCGACCTCAAAGAGAAAGAAATGAGACGGAGGCGTTTAGAAAAGCTGTGTTTTTACTGCGGTGATCCTGGACATTGGAAAAGTAACTGTTCCTCCTGCCCACCGACTAACAAGCGACTGAGTCTGCGTGATCATCTTGGAGGGCACTCAGACTCTCAGGTACCCTTTCCTTCATTTTCTAAGATACTGTTAAAGGTGGAACTTGATGTGAAGAACTGCTTTTTCCTTACTTCATCTTTTGTGGACTGTGGGTCATCCTTGAACCTGATTGACTCTAAGCTGGTGGCCAGTTGTAGATTAGGGACAGTTAGGTTGGAGACACCTATAAAAATAATGTCCATTGATTCTACACCTCTCACCAAGGACGGTGTCCATTTTGTCTCTGAAAAATTCACCCTCAGGGTGGGGGCCCTTCACCAGGAGCGTATGTCATGTTTTGTTTTATATAACCTCTCTGCTGGCCTGGTGTTAGGGTTTCCCTGGTTGCAACGGCATAACCCGATTATTGACTGGGATTCCCGTGATATTGTTAAATGGGGATCTAATTGTTCTGAAAGATGTCTTGCTACTGTGTCTGTGTCGTCCATTGGTCTGGAAGGTATTCCGGAGTACCTGAAGGACTATGCGGACATTTTCTCTGAAAAAGAGGCTGAAGTTTTACCACCACACCGCCCATTTGATTGTGCCATTGACCTGGTTTCAGGTACTAAATTGCCCAAGGCCCGCTTGTATAACCTCTCGGGTCCCGAGCGGGCTGCTATGAAAGAATACATTTCCGAGAGCCTTCGTAAGGGACACATTCGTCCTTCTGTTTCCCCCATGGCGGCAGGGTTCTTTTTCGTTAAGAAAAAAGACGGCAGTTTGCGCCCACGCCTCGATTTTCGAGAGTTAAATAAGATAACTGTGAGAAATACTTACCCCCTCCCACTTATTCCTGATTTGTACAACCAGTTGCCTGGGGCTAAGTGATTTTCGAAATTGGATCTGCGGGGGGCATATAACCTTATCCGGGTCTGGGAGGGGGATGAGTGGAAGACTGCTTTTCTCACTGCTGAAGGGTTGTTTGAAAACTTGGTCATGCCTTTCGGTCTGACCAATGCACCAGCAGTCTTCCAAAATGTTATCAATCATGTGTTCTCTGACTTTATTGGGCATTTTATGGTGGTGTATTTGGATGACATTCTTATCTACTCGCCTGATAAACAAACTCACATTGATCGTCTTCGGGCAGTTCTCCAAAGGCTCCGGGAGAACTGTCTCTTTGCTAAGCTAGAGAAATGTTCATTCTTCGAGCAGGAACTGTCTTTTCTGGGGTTCATTGTGTCTGCTGAGGGGTATCGCATGGATCCTAATAAGGTGCAGGCCATTGTTGATTGGGTACAACCTCGTGATTTGAAGGCTTTGCAGGGTTTCCTAGGATTCGCAAATTACTATCGCAAGTTTATAAGGGGGTTCTCACAGGTAGTTAAACCTCTCACAGATCTGACTCAAAAGGGGGCTGATGTCAAGAATTGGTCAGCCGCAGCGGTGGCGGCGTTTCAGTTCTAAAAAAAATGTTTCATGTCTGCTCCGGTTCTTATTCAACCGGACCCGTCTGAACCATTTATTGTTGAGGTGGACGCCTCGGAGGTGGGGGTGGGGGCAGTGTTGTCCCAGGGACCCGCCACTTTGACTAATTTGAGACCCTGTGCCTTTTTTTCTAAGAAATTCTCTCCTGCGGAGAGAAACTATGATGTTGGGAATCGAGAACTTCTGGCCGTGAAGTTGGCCTTTAAAGAATGGAGGCATTTTTTAGAGGGTGCTGTCCATCCTATCACCATGGTTATGGACCACAAGAACTTAGCTTACATTGAGTCTGCTAAAAGGTTGACTCCTAGACAGGCAAGATGATCGCTTTTTTTTTCCAGATTCCAGTTCTCCATCACTTTTCGGCCAGGATCCAAAAATGTCAAGGCTGATGCCTTGTCACTAGTGTTGAGCGATACTGCTCGATATCTAAAAATATCGGATCGGAATGGCATCGCCGATATCACTAAATATCGGCGATATCCGATTCCGATACCGGAAGTCCCATGTAAGTCTATGGGAACAAAATATCGCAACTAAAAAAACACTTTCTTTCCTTGTAAACACAAAATATACACACTTAGAATACATATATATATATATTATATATACATGTCATTGTGACATATATATATACATATATTTATAGTTTATTCACTTCTACATAGTAAAATAGCCTCTGATTCAATTGCCGGGTAAAGCCGGCATTTGTGAAAAGACAGAAGCACCCGAGGGTCCAGTCGCCACAGAGATGTTGCATCGCACCAAGCGGTGTGACAACTTACTCTCAGGTAAGGAGGAAACACCCCATTGACTCCAACCACTGCATTCAACAGTACACTATGCCAGCTGAGTGTAGGCGGACCCAATGGGATGGTCTAGCTCAGGCTGGTTAGAACAGGGTGTAGCTAGTTGGATGGGAGGGGTTGAGGCAGCCTTATGCTGCATGTCTTTGTAGTAAGAATTGTTTCCTTTCCTGCTTTCTTACTACGTCGCATACTCCACTCTGCTATATCACTCTGCACCATTGCTCTATCTCACATCTATCTGCCCTGGAAGGATACCGTCTTACCTGTACAAGACTTATCACCTAGCTGCACTACACCATCCCTGCCAGAGGACCTGCACAGCAGCGCTGGTCACCCTGACCAGGTACTACAGGTGGCGTCACGACAAACTACACAAACATTCTATCATCCCCTGGAAATATCCCACATTCCAGTGAGCGACCAGGGCACGGACATAGCTGTGCTACCCGTCACATCCCCCATAGAAGTCGACGGGCTTGGTGCCGAGTACCCCAAAACCTGTGGCTCTGTGCGACTCAACTTTGGCGTCACGAACAGGATTCAGAAGCTCGCTATAAGCGAGTCCTGTGTGCCTTAATTGAACTGTTTTTTTGCTTGAGAATTGCAAAAATCATCATAGACTGTATTTGCCATTTTTCCGTCATATCTGCGCCACGAGGCACAGGTGAAGAATAAGGGCGTGCTCTCGTGGGCGTACACTCACTCCGTGGCGCGAAAACGATGTCCGCACACTCTAAATGTTACTGCAATGTAAGATCGTGCCCCACAGCTCTGGAGTTCCGCCTCCTCATCCTCCTCAGTGGGCGGAAACGAACGCGAAGGTCCCGCCTCCCTACAAAAGATGTCGCCTCTCCTGATGCTAATGACACATGTGACTTGGCAGAGATGGCGAATGGACGTGAGCAGAAGTGGGAAGGGATGGAGGAGTCAGAGCTCTCCCCCCACGGAAGCGACCCGATCACCACGGAGCCACCGTTTGGCACCCGGCCTGGAAACCCTCCTACGCTGGAAGAAGCGGAGGATACCCTGAGAGACCTGGCCCGGCACCGGGAGGAGGTCGCCAGGATGGAAGCGAGCTGGCGGGCCCTAAAACTACAATTGGAGCGGCGCCAATCCCTCTTACCCCTGAAGTGTCTGTACCGGAAGGTGAGGCACCCGTTCCAGTAGAGGAGGCCATGCGGGCATCCCAGCCCTTGCAATCTGAACCGGTTGCCAGTATCTCAGTGGAGGCACCCGTTCCAGTAGAGGAGGCCGTGCGGGCATCCCAGCCTTGCAATCTGAACCGGTTGCCAGTATCTCAGTGGAGGCACCCGTTCCAGTAGAGGAGGCCGTGCGGGCATCCCAGCCCTTGCAATCTGAACCGGTTGCCAGTATCACAGTGGAGGCACCCGTTTCTGCTGAAAAAGCCGCACCAGCACCCCAGATCCTGCTGTCTGCCCCCGTCGCTGAGGCAGAAGAAGCGACACCCGTCCTCATGGAGGAGGCCGCGCAGGCACCAGAGCTCTACCTGCCTGTACCGGAGCCCCGACCGTCATCTGTTCCAGAGCCGGCTACTTCCGCCACAGGTGAGCGCCACCAGGACTGGCGGGCACCAGGAGAGCTCCCGCAAACCGGACATCGTAAGCTGGCGTTTGATGTTGGAGACATGGAGCTGCTGGTGGAGGAGAATTACAACCGGCGTCAGAAGGAAGAGTGGAGACGTCGGGAGCGGGAAGCAGAGCGACAAAGGGAGTAGCGAGAATCCCAAAAGCTTCGGCAACGTCACCTGGAGAAGGACCTGGCAGAGAAGGCACGTATGAGAAAGGATAAAAGTACGGTGAGGGAGCCGCGGCGTAAGGGTGCAGTACGGAACTTTAAGTTAAAAGGTGGTTGGGGCTTCATCGAGGAGCCTGGACTTTATTTAGAAGTTTTTGTAACCCGGCGGGACGTGGAGGCTCACCTCCCAGAAGGACACCCGGGGAGGGACCTGTTGCCAGGAGACTTGGTGACTTACACCCGACACTGGGGTTACAATGGATGGTACGCCCTAAATGTTACCAGGTGCGACCCCTACTCCCCAGAGTGTCAGGAAACTGACAGACCCTACGAGCCTTCAGCCTCCCCCAACCAGGCCTCTGCACAAGTGCCCACCCCACGCCGTAAATCTCCCCAGCCTCCCTCAGTGGTCTCCTCAGCAGCCCCAGCTATGGACATGATAATGATAGCTGGCCCGTAGCCGGCGCCTGTTAGGCCCCCTGGGGTTCATACAGTCCGGGACATAGGGTTCCAGACCCGGAGGGAGACGAAAGAGGTGGCCACACAGACCCAGATAGCGGGTCACGACGTCACTGTACAGGCCACACGACGTCATCAGGTCTGGGTGGACCCTCCTGTCACGGATGTTTGGCAAGCTCCAGAACAGTACCAGGTGGTACCTGTAAGAGGCCAGCCAAAGAAGTCTAAATAACCCGGACAGGGTCTCTGTATGTAAATAGTTAAATTATTGATGTACCCGGACGGGTGAATGTTCATAAAAAGAAGTTTATTGTTGCCTTAATATACCCAGGTTGGGTAATGGTTTGATGTACCCGGACGGGTGAATGTTCAGAAGAACAAGTTTATTGTTGCCTTAATATACCCAGGTTGGGTAATGGTGTTTCACTGTAATGAAAATGTTGAACTTTGAAGCCATGAACTGTACTGGCTCACAAACTTTTCTGTAAATAGTTGGCACTTCGGTGCTCCATCTTGGTTTTACAAAAAACTTTACTGTGCACTATTTTCAACTACCTCAGAAACTAAAAACCCGTTTGGTGTGGCCGAAAGTGAGGTCTGCTCAAGGAAAGTCTTGCAGCCCACCCAAGACCACAGTTGGAGGTTTGGAGCGGGTCCTCCACAAGCACAAGTAAAGGACACTGTGAAGTTACCCCGGTGGGGTTGTAGTCCTAAGAAGTCTCCACGAACTTCGGCACTAATGCTATTTGCACTTTTGTTGAATATGTATTTATTAACACACATGTATAACACATATCAAGGGTATGAACAGTAAGCCCTCTTTCACATTTCCGGCGGGCGCCTGGCGGCGCCCCCGGCATTTTGCCGCAGCGCCGCATGTGAAAACCTTTCACACTTCCGGCGGCCAAAATGCGGTTTTTAGCCGGATGGTTTCTGATGCTTGGAGAGATAAGAAACCATCCGGCAAAAAAAAAAAAACGTTACATGCAGCGTTTTTTTCCGGACGCCGCAATGTACATTTGCGCCGCATCCGGACAAAACCGCATGCAACGCATTGACATGCGGCGGCATCCGGCGCTAATGCATGTCAATGCGAAAAAAGCCGCATGCGGCGCATCAGATTTTCAGATGCGGCACTGCGGCAAAATTGCCGGGGGCGCCGCCAGGCGCCCGCCGGAAATATGAAAGAGGCCTAACAAAACATGTCACATAATATAAGCCATTTGCACTTTTGTAATGTTATTATTAAAAATTTTATTATGCAACGTTTAACTTGAAGTGTTTCCTGCTTTCTTACTACGTTGCATAGTCCACTCTGCTACATCACTTTGCACCATTGCTCTATCTCACATCTATCTGCCCTGGAAGGATAGCGTGTTACCTGTAGAAGACTTTTCACCTACCTGCACTACACCATCCCTTCCAGAGGACCTGCACAGCAGCGCTGGACACCCTGACCAGGTACTACAGGTGGCGTCACGACAAACTACACGAACATTCTATCATCCCCTGGAAATATCCCACATTCCAGTGATCGCCCAGGTCACGGACCGAGCTGTGCTACTCGTGACATCCCCCATAGAAGTCGACGTGATCGGTGCCGAGTACCACCAAAACCCCTGTCTCTGTGCGACTCAACTTCCCTCACTGTGCTGGCACTTTACATTTACAATGCCTCTGGGGTTTTTTTTTGGGGGGGTGGGGAACATTCAGACTTTTGCTATGGGGCCCCATGATTTATATGTACGCCCCTGCTGCTGAGGCATGGTATTTAAGGCTGTTAAGGAGCCAATATCCATGGACCTTGCCAGCAGCGTCGGACTGGAGTACCTTGGGCCCACCAGAGAAAATATATTCTTGCGGCCCACCATCATACTTCCCAACCTTTGAAGAAGGGAAAGAGGGACAAAGGCTGTGGCACGCTGTGCCTGCTGCAGCAAATTTTAGGCCATGCCACGTTGCACCACAGACTGTCCAGGAGTTGGTGGATGCTTTAGTCCAGGTGTGGGAGGAGATCCCTCACGAGACCATCCGTCGCGCTCATCAGGAGCATGGCCAGAAGTTGTAGGGAGGTCATACAGCATACCTCCCAAATTTGGAAGACAGGAAAGAGGATTAAAGGCTGCGGCGCGTGTTGCGCGCCGCTGAAAATTTTAGGCCACGCCCCGACAACACCCATTTCACAGCTAATCACACCCATATCCTCGCCCCAAGCGTAACCATTTAGCACTGCTGATCACACTGACTGGTAATGAGGGCACAGTGGCTGGTACTGAGGAAAAGAAAGAAAGAGCAGCGAGAGAGAAAGAACAAACAGAGAAAGAAAGAGAGGAAAGAAAGAAATGAGAGAAAGAAAGAACAGAGAGAAAAAAGAACAGAGAGCGAGAAGGAAAGAACAGAGAGCGAAAAAGAAAGACTAGAGAGAGAGCCATAGGCGTAGCTAGGGTTTTGGTTTAGTGGGGGCAAAACTTCTGAGTGGGCCCATCATCAGAGAACCTCAGCAAATGACCGCGCTGTTGGCCAAAATAATCTATATATAAAAAGACCAATATTGATATTACCGCCATATGGTCTGTGTTAAATAATACCAGTCCTACAGAACATATAATAGATTACAGCACAGGTACAGATAATGACTTACCGCTGATGTTCTTTCTAATGGAATTGTTCACTTTTCATGTCTTTTCCATCTGGCCCACACCGACATGACGACTTCTCCAGCCAGGACTCGACTGCACCCCCATTAAAAAAAAAAAAAAAAAAAAACTCACCTCCTGGCTCCTGTGCTGCTCACTGTTCTCCCTCTCAGCGTCTGACAGCGGCGCCGGCAGGTGATGTTATTGCGCCCGCTGTCATACGCTGAGAGGGGGATTATGGGAGAGAAGGAGCGCTCGCTCCTTCTCTCTCTATGCGGTCAGCTTTATCGGCTGGATGCCGATACAGCTGACCCTCCGATGACGGGTGGGGGGCCCACTGCTGGCACCGGGCCCCCCCAACGCCTGTTCAGGCCCCATAGCTTCCGGGCGGCAGAGCAGGGAGAGCGATTCTCCCTGCTCTGCCGCAGAATGTAACTGTATCTTAGCTCCGGGTGGGCCCCCTCAGAGCGCGGGCCCCGGGGCCACCGCCCCCTCTGCCCCGCGACCTATCCTTTCAAATCAGGGCCCACCACGCAGGAGCTGGGGCCCACCGTAGGTTTCTCCGGTGTCCCGGTGCCTCAGTCCGACCCTGCTTGCCAGCCTGATAATACCAGGCCACAGCAGTCTGCATATCTTGGCTGGTTAACAAAAATAGGGGATCCCCTCGAAAAAAATTTGGCGTGGGGTCCCCCCTATTTTTGTTAACCAGCCAGATGAAGCAGACTGCTGAGGCCTGTTTTTTCAGGCTGGTAAGGATCCAATATCCATGGACCTTGCCAGCCTGATAATACCAGGCCACAGCAGTCTGCATATCTTGGCTGGTTAACAAAAATAGGGGATCCCCTCGAAAAAAAAACGGCGTAGGGGTCCCCCTATTTTTGTTAACCAGCCAAGTAAAATGCAGACTGCTGCGGCCTGGTATTAAAAGACTGTCAAGGCCCATGGATTTTGGCCCTCAACAGCCTGATAATACCAGGCTACAGCAGCCCCACATTTGGCGCATCAAAAGATGTGCCAATTGTGGCACTTTACCCGGCTCTTCCCACTGCCCTGTAGCGGTGGCAAGTGGGGTAATAAGGGGTTAATGTCACCGTTGATTGCACGGTGAGAATAAGCCCGGTTAATAATGGAGAGGTGTCAATAAGACACCGATCCATTATTAATCCCAAAGTTTTTAAATGTATAAAAAAAAAGACACAGCAAGAAAAAAGTATTTTAATGAAATAAAAGATACAACACAGTTTTCATTAATTTTATTATACTCTCATTCCTGCGACGCCATCGATCTCCTGTAAAAAAAGAAAAAAAGCAAAACAACAGTATACCACCTGTCCGACGCAGTCCATAGTAACGAGTGTCCCACGACGATCCAGCTCTGCTACATCGCAATGACAGGCAGAGCCTGTCATCGCGACGCAGCACAGCTGATTACCTGCTTCCCCGGCGGTGACGTCATCGGACTGACTGCTTTACGGCCGGGATTACCCAGCAGTCACTGCAGTTATCGCGAGAAACTGCATGTGACCGCCGGGGAAAGATGATGGCGGCCATCAAGCAGTCCAGCCCGTGACCGCCGGAGATCTTCTGCCAGGTAAGTGCCGCTGACTCCTGACAGACCCGACCGACGGACACTGACAGTGACAGTGACAAATCCGATTCCTGTATCCGATAAGACGAAAATATCGGAACTAAGTATCGAAAGTCCGATAGAGCTAATATCGGCCGATACCCGATACTTGCGGTATCGTATCGCTCAACACTACTTGTCACGCAGTCTGGATCCGGTGTCTCCCCCTGAACCTCCATCCTCCATTCTTCAGCCTGGGGTGGTGGTGGCAGGTGTTTCTGCTGGGTTGGAGCAGGAGATTCGGGAAGCTCAGTCTCTTGCCCCTCCGGCTAAGCCGGTGGATAAACTTTTTGTACCAGTTCAATTTCATCTCAGGGTCCTTCGGGAATTCCACGACTCAGTTCTGGGTGGACATCCTGGGATCTCGGCTACCCGGAGGGCCATCGTTAGGATATTCTGGTGGTCTTCTTTAGCCTCTGATGTTGGGGAATTTGTGTCTGCTTGTGGGGTATGTGCCCGTGCGATACCCCCCCATAACCGGCCGGCCGGGGAATTGGTGCCACTGCCAGTTCCTGATAGACCATGGACCCATTTGTCCATGGATTTTATCACCAACCTTCCTCCTTCCAAGGGTAATACCATCATTTGGGTAGTGGTGGACAGGTTTAGTAAACAAGCACATTTTGTACCCTTGTCGGCTTTACCTAATGCGGAAACGTTGTCCAGATTGTTTGTTGAGCATGTGGTGTGGTTGCATGGGGTACCCTTGAATGTGGTGTCTGATAGGGGGGTATAATTTGTTTCCAGATTTTGGAGGGCATTTTGTAAGAGGTTGGGTATTGGTCTGTCTTTTTCATCCGCTTATCATCCAGAGACTAATGGGCAGACTGAGCGGACCAATCAGTCTCTAGAGCAAATCCTGCGTTGCCTGACCTCAGCCCGACAGGATGATTGGTGTACTACGTTACCTTTGGCTGAGTTCGCGTTTAACAACCGCATTAACCAGTATACGGGCACATCTCCCTTTTTCTGCAATTATGAGTTTCATCCACATTTTGGGGAGTTCTCCCGTTTGGACTCTGGGTGTCCTGGGGCGGATGGGACAATACAGCAGTTGGGGGAGTTATGGCCGGAGGTCCAAAGGAACATTACGAAGGCTCAGTCTAAATATAAGTTTTTTGCTGACAAAAAATGGTCTGTGGGGCCGGTGTTCCAGGTTGGGGATAAGGTATGGTTATCTACTAGGAATATAAGGCTCAAGGTCCCCTCTGCAAAACTTGGACCTAAATTTATTGGTCCTTATGAAATTACGGAAGCAGTTAACCCGGTGGCATTTCGGTTGCGTCTCCCTCCATCTCTACGGATTCCCAACGTTTTCCATAGGGCCCTTTTGAAACCTGTGGGATCCTGTAGGGAAGGATCGTTGTGGTCCCCACCACCAGTTTTGGTAGATGGGCAGTCTGAGTACGAGGT
This sequence comes from Oophaga sylvatica, assembly GCA_033576555.1. NCBI lineage: Eukaryota > Metazoa > Chordata > Amphibia > Anura > Dendrobatidae > Oophaga > Oophaga sylvatica. The sequence continues at coordinate 47,733 of JARQOD010002258.1, forward strand.
GGAACGAATTCTTGACTCTAGGTTTGTCCGTCGTGCTCTTCAGTATCTGATACATTGGAAAGGCTACGGTCCAGAGGACCGGTCGTGGGTTCCTGCCAGATCTGTTCATGTGGATCAGTTGGTCCGGGCCTTTCATGCCAGGTGTCCTGAGAAACCCGGGGGTCCGGTGGCCCCCCGTTGAGAGGGGGGTACTGTCATGACCCAGGACAGGGTTTTGTCTTTGTCCCGTCCTGGTCAGACTGGGGCGGCTATTTAGTTGCCAATTGACCTAGGTCTGGTGTCATGATGGTTGCCAGTGATCAATTGTTCTTGTCTCAATTGTGGTTCCTGGTTTTGGAAGATTGCTGAGTCTTGCCTGCATCTTATGCTTTCAGATAAGATATTTTCTGCTTTTATTTTTGTGCTTGCTTTTTGCATAGTTCTCGGCACTTTTGTGGAGGTCAGCTGGGTCCCCTCCTGGGGCCTGTGCTCCTCTCAGTTTATCTTTAGCCACTGTTATTTGTTCATTTTCTTTTTCCTGTTTTTTCAATGTTTGCGGCTTAGTTTTGTTACACCAGAGATGTGATTTAGGTGGTGGAGATCGTGTGATCTCAGGTGTTTTTGCAATCAGAAGAGTTGGTATTTTTTAGGGGTTTTTTTGGATTGCAGTAAGAATCCTTTCCTGTACTTTTCTGTCTAGACAGATTGGGCCCCAGCGTTTGCTCATTCTATTTTCTGTCTGTGTCCGTGCTTCTTCTTGTCTAATCGCCATTACTTGTTTGGGGACTTCCTGTTATGATTTGGTAGCTGAGGATAGCAGGCAAAAATGGCAATACACCAGAGAGGTTGGAATCTACTGGATTGCAGTACCCTGACTAACCACCACAACTAAAGGCAGCCGTGGAGCGTACCTACGTTGGTCCTAGACGCCTCGTCACAGCCTGAGAGGTTAACTACACCTAAAGATAGAAAGAGGAAAGCTATCTGCCCCGGAGCAGATCCCCAAAGAACATAGGAAGCCCCCAAACATGTAATGGTGGTTAGACAAGAGGAAATACAGATACAGACAGAAAATAGTATGAGCAAACATTGGGGCCCAATCTTCATAGACAGAAAAGGATAAGAAGGACACTTACTGCAATCCAAAAAACCCTAAAAAATGCCAACTCTACTAATTGCAAAAACACCTGAGATCACATGACCTCTACCACCTAAATTAGTTCTCTGGTGTAACAAAACTAAGCCGCAGCCACTGAAAAAACTGGAAAAGGCAAATGAACAAATAATAGTGGCTCCAGAAGAACTGAGAGGAGCCCAAGCCCCCCGGGGGGGGGAGACTTGGCTAACCTCACAGAAATGCAGAGAAATATGCAAATGGTAAGCACAAAAACAAAAACAGAAAATATCTTATCTGAGAGCAGGAGAAGAGGCAAGACTCAGCAAGCTTCCAAGTGAGCCAGGAACCACAGTTGAGACAAGAACAATTGATCACCGGCAACCATGATGGGAGGGAACCTCCCTTATATAAGACCAGTCTGTAACTCCTGATTTCCAATCCTCATTGAATGGTTCAGTACTGTTTGTAACCACCAGAGGGAGCTTCTGCTCAGAATTCATTTCTAACACATTCACAACAGCTTCCTATTTTCTTTGGGGATCTGCTCGGGGCAGATAGCTTTCCTCTTTCTGCCTTTAAGTGTAGTTATCTCTCAGGCTGTGACGAGGCGTCTAGGATCAATGTAGGAACGCTCCACGGTTACCTCTAGTTGTGTGGTTTGTTCAGGTTACTGCAATCCAATAGGTTCCAGCCTCTCTGGTGTATTGCCGTTTTTGCTTTTTCTCCTCAGCTACCTAAACACAACAGCGGTCTCGTAGATAATGAAAAGGAGGATGGTCTCTCCATAGTGCCTCTTCATAAAGCTGATGGGCAGAAATGCAAAGAGTCAGATACCGAGTGAACTAATATTGGTTGACGTATTCTACAGATACATGATCAATTTAAAGTCCTTGACTATTACTTTAACCCCTTTCTGCCATTAGACGTACTATCCCATCCATGTGACCTGGGCCTGAATGCCCATGGGCGGAATAGTACGTCATATGCGATCAGCCGCGCTCTCGGGGGGAGTGCGGCCGATCGCGGCCGGGTGTCAGCTGATTCTCACAGCTGACACCAGGCACTAAGTGCCAGGAGTGGTCACGGACAGCTCCCTGCACTTTAACCCCCGGCACACTGCGATCAAACATGATAGCAGCGCTCTGGTGGAATAAGGAAGCATCGGGCAGGGAGGGGGCTCCCAGCGCGCTTCCCTGAGACCCTCAGAACAACGCGATGTGATTGCGTTGTTCAGAGGGCCTCCTCCCTGCAGGCCCCCGGTCCAAGATTGCGGCAGGGTCCTTCCGGGTCCTGCAGGGAGGTGGCTTGTCAGTGCCTGCTGAGAGCAGGCGCCGGCAAGCCTACTGCACTGCCTGTCAGATAGCTGATCTGACACAGTGCTCCTCAAAGTGTCAGATCAACGATCTGACATTATATAGTAATGTCCCACCCAGGGACAATGTAAAAATGCAAAAAAAATATATATATACTTTGTAAAAATATTTTTAAACAATCCCTAAAAAAATAAATAAAATTTCCCCAATAAACACATTATTAATATGTAAATAAAAAATAATAAAAGTACACTTATTTGGTATCATCACGTCCGTAATGACCGCCCTATAAAAAAGTCTAGTTAACCCATTTAATGAACCGCTTAGAAAAGAAAGGCAAAAAAACAATGCTTTATCGTATCGCCTATCAAAAAGACGAATGTACATAAACATGGTACCGCTGAAAACGTCGTCTTGTCCTGCAAAAAATAAGCCGCCATACAGCATCATCAGCGAAAAATAAAAAAGTTATAGCTCGCAGAATAAAGCGATGCAAAAATAATTATTTTTATATAAAATAGTTTTTATTGTATAAAAGCACCAAAGCATAATAAAAGATAAATGAGGTATCGCTGTAATTCGTACTAACCCGAAGAATGAAACTGCTTTATCAATTTTACCACATGCAGAACGGTTATAAACGCCCACCTCAAAATAATTTCATGAATTGCAGGTTTTTGTTCATTCTGCCTCCCAAAATTGTAATAAAAAGTGATCAAAAAATGTCATGTGCCCAAAAATGGTACCAATAATAACGTCAACTCGTCCTCAAAAAATAAAACCTCACATGACTCTATGGGTCAAAATATGTAAAAATTATAGGTTTGGGGCAAGGGTTAGGGTTGGGGCTAGGGTTAGGGTTGGGGCTAAAGTTAGGGTTAGTGCTGGGGGCTAAGGTTAGTGTTGGGGCTAAAGTTAAGGTTAAGGTTGGAATTAGGTTTACGGGTGTGATAGGGTTACATTTGTGGTTAGGGTTATTGTTAGGGTTGGGATTAGGGTTAGGGGTGTGTTGGGGTTAGAGTTCGAGTTAAAATTGGGGGTTTCCACTTTTTAGGCATATCTGGGGCGATCCAAACGTGACATGGCGTCTGATTTCAATTCCAGCCAATTCTGCATTGAAAAAGTCAAACGGTGCTCCTTCCCTTCCAAGCTCTGTCATGCGCCCAAACAGTGGTTTACCCCCACATATGGTGTATCAGCATACTCAGGATAAATTGCACAATAACTCTTGGGGTCCAATTTCTTCTGTTACCCTTGGGAAAATAGACAATTGGGGCCTTAAATATAATGTTTGTGGAAAAAAATGATTTTTTATTTTTATGGCTCTTCGTTATAAACTTCTGTGAAGCACTTTTGGGTTCAAAGTTCTCCCCATACATCTAGATAAGTTCCTTGGGGGGTCTAGTCTCCAAAATGGGGTCACTTGTGGTGGGTTTCCACTGTTAAGGCACATCAGGGGCTCTCCAAATTCGACATGACATCCACAGACATTCCATCAAAGTCTGCAATCCAAAACGTCACTACTTCCCTTCAGAGCCCCGACATGTTCCCATACAGTAGTTTTCTCCCACATATAGCGAATCAGCGTACTCAGGAGAAATTGGACAACAACTTTTGGGGTCCAATTTTTCCTGTTACCCTTGGGAAAATAAAAAATTTGGGACTAAAATATCATGTTAGTGGAAAAAATATGATTTTTTTATTTTCATGCTCGGGCGTTATAAACTTTAGTGAAACACCTGGGGATTTCAAAGTTCTCAACACACATCTAGACAAGTTCCTTGGGGGGTCTAGTTTTCAAAATGGGATCATTTGTGGGAGGTTTCCACTGTTCAGGCACATCAGGGGCTCTCCAAACGTGACATGGTGTCTGATCTCAATTCCAGCTAATTTTGAAATGAGAAAGTCAAACGACGCTCATTCCCTTCCGTATTCTGACATGCGCCCAAACAGTGGTTTTAACTCCACATATGGAGTATCAACATTCTCAGGACAAATTGCACAATAACTTTTGGGGTCCTGTTACCCATGGGAAAATAAAAATTGGGGGTGAAAAGATCATTTTTGTGGAAAAAATATGATTTTTTAATTTTACGGCTGTACTTTATAAACTTCTGTGAAGCACTTGGGGGTTCAAAGTTCTCTAGTTTCCAAAATGGGGTCACTTGTGGGGGTTTCCACTATTTAGGCACGTCAGGGGCTCTCCAAACGAGACATGGCGTCTGATCTCAATAACAGCCAATTTTCCATTGAAAAAGTAAAACGGCGCTCCTTCCTTTTCGTGCAGCGCCATGCGCCGAAACAGTGGTCCCCCCCCATATGGGGTATCAGTGTTCTCAGGATAAATTTCACAATAAATTTTGTGGTCTCATTTCTCCTGTTACCCTTGGGAAAATAAAAAAAATTGGACCTGAAGTAATTATTTTGTGAAAAAAAGTTAAATGTTCAATTTTTTAACCATTCAAAAAAATCCTGTGAAGCACCTGAAGGGTTCATAAACTTTTTGAATGTGGTTTTAAGCACCTTGAGGGATGCAGTTTTTAGAATGGTGTCACTTTTGGGTATTTTCTGTCATATAGACCCCTCAATGTGACTTCAAATATGATTTGGTCCCTAAAAAAATGTTGTAAAAATGAGAAATCACTGGTCAACTTTTAACTCATAACTTCATAATCCTAAAAAAAAAATTTTGGTTCCAAAATTGTGCTGATGTAAAGTAAACATGTGGGAAATGTTACTTATTATGTATTTTGTGTGACATATCTTTGTGATTAAAGGGCATTAAAATTCAAAGTTGTAAAATTGCAAAATTTTCAAACTTTTTACGAAATTTCTATTTTTTCCGCAAGTAAACGCAAATCATATCAAAGAAATTTTACCACTGTCATTAAGTACCATATGTCACGAGAAAAGTGTCAGAATCACCAAGATCCATGGAAGCGTTCCAGAGTTATTACCTCGTAAAGGGACAGTGGTCAGAATTGTAAAAATTTGCCAGGTCAGTAACGTGCAAACAGCCCTCGGGGGTAAAAGGGTTAAAGGCTAGAGGAATTTAAAAAAATATAGTAATTGAATGCACACAGCAGAACACATTCAATTTTTTTTCATTATTTTACAAAGTAATAAGTTAACAATATGAAAAGCAAAACATTGGAAAGAACAGTTATAAATAAAAATGTTTAGTTCAATGAGACTTTAAGCATCATGCCAGTTTTTTTGGTATTTTCGTATTTGGTGGGCCAATACAATGTATATGCTGGGTTTCTTATGTACAATTTCTTTAATAAAATATTTTTTTCTCATCAATTACCGTATATACTCATGTATAAGCCGACCCCCCTAATTTTGCCACAAAAAACTGGAAAAACTTATTGACTCGCGTATAAGCCTAGGGTGAAAAATGATTATGCCCCCATATGATGCTCCACAGATTATGCCCCCATATGCTGCACAGATTATGCCCAATTTGCTCCACAGATTATGCCTCCATATGCTCCAGATTATGCCCAATATGCTTCAAAGGTTATGACCCCATATGCTCCAGATTATGCCCCCATATATTCCACAGATTATGCCCCCGTATGTTATGTTACGGTAGCTGAGGAGTGCAGGTAAAAAAGGAAATACACCAGAGCAGTTGGAATCTATGAGATTGCAGTACCCTGACTAACCACCGCAACTAGAGGCAGCCGTGGAGCGTTCCTACGTTGGTCCTAGACGCCTCGTCACAGCCTGAGAAACTAACTACACCTAAAGATAGAAATAGGAAAGCTATCTGCCCCAGAGCAGAACCCCAAAGATAATAGAAAGCCCCCAAACATGTAATGGCGGTTAGACAAGAGGAAATACTGACACAGAAAGAAAATAGTATGAGCAAACGCTGGGGCCCAAACTAACTAAATAGAAAAGGACAGGAAGGGTACTTACTGCAATCTCAGAAAACCCTGAAAAAACACCAACTCTACTAATTTCAAAATCACCTGAGATCACACGACCTCTACCACCTAAATTAGTTCTCTGGTGTAAAAAAATCAAAACAGCAGCCACTGAAAAAAAACTGGAAAAAGCAAAAGTACAAAACACAGTGGCTGGACTAAACTGAGAGGGCAAAAGCCCCCGGAGGGGACCCAGAAGGCCCCCACAGAAGTGCAGGACAAAATGCAAAAATATAGCAAAAACACAAAATAAGAAATTGTCTTATCTGATAGCAGGAGATGCAGACACGACACAGCAGGCTACAAGGGAAACTGGAAAGAAGGATTCAGACCAGAACAATTGATCACCGGCAACCCTGATGGGAAAATGACTCCCTTATATAAGACCAATCAGTAACACCTGATTCCCAGTCCTCACAATCCTCACTAGTACCGCTTGTAACCACCAGAGGGAGCCTCTGCTCAGAACTCATCTCAAACCCATTCACAACAGTACCCCCCCTTGAGGAGGGGTCACCGAACCCTCATTTGAGCAACCAGGTCGGTCAGGATGAGTTCTATGATACGCACGGATAAGTCTCCTAGCATGGATGTCCGAAGCAAACACCCAAGAATTGTCTTCCTGACCATAACCTCTCCATTTAACCAAATACTGGAGTCTTCGTCTAGAAAAACGAGAATCCAATATTTTCTCAACCACATACTCCAGATTGCCCTCAACCAAAACAGGGTCAGGAGGCACAGCAGCAGGAACCACTGGCTCAACAAACCTCTTCAACAAGGACTTGTGGAACACGTTATGGATCTTAAATGTCCCTGGAAGAAGCAAACGAAAGAAACAGGATTAATAATCTCCATGATCTTATAAGGTCCAATGAACCTAGGCTTAAATTTAGGAGATGCTACTCTCATAGGAATATTCTTTGAGGACAACCAGACCAAGTCCCCCACTTTAAACCGAGGACCATCAGTCCTATGCCGGTTAGCAAACCGCTGGGCCCTCTCCTGAGAGAGGGACAACCTCTCCACTACCTGGTCCCAAATCTGCTGCATACGCTCAACAACAGAGTCAACACCAGGACAGACAGAAGCCTCCGTCTGTCCTGAAGAAAATCGAGGGTGAAACCCAGAATTACAGAAAAACGGAGACATCAAAGTGGCAGAGCTAGCCCTATTATTAAGAGCAAACTCAGCCAAAGGCAAAAAAGAGACCCAGTCATCCTGATCAGCAGACACAAAGCATCTTAGATAAGTCTCCAATGTCTGGTTTGTTCTCTCAGTTTGACCATTGGTCTGAGGATGAAATGCCGAGGAGAAAGACAATTGAACACCCAGTTTAGAACAAAAAGTCCTCCAAAATCTGGAAACAAACTGGACTCCTCTGTCAGACACAATGTTCTCAGGAATGCCGTGTAAACGAACCACGTGCTGAAGGAACAACGGCACCAATTCAGAGGAGGAAGGCAACTTAGGTAATGGCACAAGATGTATCATTTTGGAAAACCTATCACAAATAACCCAGATGGTGGTCATTCTCTGAGAAACAGGAAGATCGGAAATGAAATCCATAGAGATATGGGTCCATGGTCTCTTGGGCACAGGCAATGGCATCAACAAACCACTAGAGCGAGAGCAAGGCTTGGAGCGAGAGCAAGTCCCGCAGGACTGCACAAATTCCCTGACATCGCGAGACAAGGTAGACCACCAAAAGGACCGACTAACCAAGTCTCTGGTACCAAAAATTCCGGGATGCCCAGCCAATGCGGAACAATGAATCTCAGACATCACACTCTTTTTCCATTGGTCCGGGACAAACAATTTTCCAACCGGGCAGCGCTCGGGCCTATCCTCCTGACACCCCTCCAGAGCAAGTCTCAAATTGGGCGAGATGGCGGAAAGAACTACACCCTCCTTCAAAATAACAGAGGGATCAGATAGCTCAGGAGAGTCCGCAAGGAAACTCCTCGAGAGGGCATCCGCCTTAACATTCTTAGTGCCAGGAAGAAAGGAAACCACAAAATTAAAACGTGTGAAAAACAAGGCCCACCTGGCCTATCTAGGATTGAGTCGCTTGGCAGATTCCAGATAGACCAGATTCTTATGGTCCGTAAGGACCACCACCTGATGTTTGGCTCCCTCCAGCCAATGTCTCCACTCTTCAAAAGCCCACTTCATGGCCAATAACTCCCGATTACCCACGTCATAATTACGTTCAGTAGGAGAAAATTTTCGAGAGAAAAAGGCACAAGGGTTACTTTTAGAGGTCTCTGGATCTTTTTGGGACAAAACGGCACCTGCCCCAATTTCAGAGGCATCAACCTCCACCTGAAATGGCAGAGAAACATCAGGCTGCCGTAGAACAGGAGCAGAAGTGAATCTCTGCTTAAGTTCCTGAAACGCAGAGACTGCCTCAGGAGGCCAATTCACCACATCAGAACCCTTTCTGGTCAAATCAGTTAATGGTTTAACAATAACCGAGAAATTACCAATAAATTTACGATAAAAATTGGCAAAACCCAAAAATCTCTGAAGAGCCTTTAATGAAGTAGGTTGGACCCAATCACAGATGGCCTGAACCTTGACCGGGTCCATTTCAATAACAGATGGGACAAAATGAATCCCAGAAATGAGATCTTCTGTACGCCAAAAAGACACTTTGATCCCTTCACATTCAGAGCATTCTCTCTCAAAATCTGGAATACAGTTCGAACATGTTTCACATGAGAGTCCCAGTCATTAGAAAAAATCAAGATATCATCCAAATAAACAATCAGAAACTTGTCCACAAAATCCCTGAAAATGTCATTCATGAAGGACTGGAAGACGGAAGGAGCATTAGTGAGCCCAAAGGGCATCACAAGGTACTCAAAATGCCCTTCAGGGGTGTTAAATGCCGTCTTCCATTCATCCCCGTGCTTAATGCGAATAAGGTTATACGCCCCCCTGAGGTCAAGCTTGGTAAACCAAGTAGCGTTTTTCACCCTGGAAAACAGGCAGAAATCAAGGGTAACGGGTATTGATATTTCACAGTAATATTGTTCAAGAGACGATAATCAATACACGGCCTTAATGAACCATCTTTTTTGGCCACAAAGAAAAAACCGGCACCTAAGGGTGAAGAGGATGGTCTGATATGACCCTTCTCCAATGATTCCTTGATATAAGACCGCATAGCGTCATGTTCAGGTACAGACAAGTTAAAAAGGCGACCTTTAGGGAATTTACTACCGGGCACTAATTCAATAGCGCAGTCATAGCTCCTATGGGGAGGTAAGGATGCAGATTTACTTTCGCTAAACACATCAGAAAAATCAAACAAAAAGTCAGGAACATCCTCAGCCTGGGGGAGGCAGAAAAAACAGGAGTGTTGGTATTAACACATTGGCAGCCCCAACTGGTTACAGACACAGATTTCCAATCCAAAACAGAATTATGAGACTGTAACCAAGGGAAACCCAGCACTATAATGTCATGCAGATTATATAGAACCAAAAATTTGCAGCACTCCTGGTGATCAGGTTCAACCCTCATTATCACCTGAGTAGAAAACTGGGGTTTATTCTCAGCCAAAGGGGTAGAATCGATCCCCAGTAAAGGAATAGACTTCTGTAGGGGTATCAAGGGAAACCCACAACGTTTAGCAAAATCATAATCCATCAGGTTAATAGCTGCTCCAGAATCAACGAAAGCCTGAGCAGAAAATGAGGACAGAGAGCATATCAGAGTGACAGTTAATAAAAACTTAGTCTGAACACTACCCAAGACAACTGAGCGTGCAAAATGTCTTCCCCGCTTAGGGCAGACTGAAATAGCATGAGAGGCATCACCACAGTAGAAACATAACCCATTGCGCTTTCGAAAATCATGACGCTGTGCCCCAGACACCACTCCATCACACTGCATGGGCTCAGCAGCTGGCTCACAAGGCAACACCACTCCACGCATACTTCTCCGCTCACGCAAACGTCTGTCAATTTGAATCGCTAATGACATAGAATCATTGAGACCAGAGGGGACAGGGAATCCCACCATAACATCCTTTACATTATCCGACAGACCCTTCCGGAAAAGGGCCGCCAAAGCGTCGTCATTCCATTTGGTCAGGACTGCCCACCTACGGAATCTCTGACAGTATAACTCAGCGTCATCAAGCCCCTGATTTAATGCCAACAAGGCTTTTTCAGCTTGATCAGTGACATTAGGCTCATCGTACAATAACCCCAAAGCCTGAAAAAATGCATCAACATCACTCAAAACAGGATCCCCAGGTATCAGGGAAAAAGCCCAATCCTGAGGATCGCCGCGCAGGAGAGAGATGATAATTTGAACCTGCTGCGCTGCGTTTCCTGAGGACTTAGATTTTAAGGCAAGAAACAATTTACAATTATTTTTGAAATTCTGAAACTTAGCTCGATCCCCTAAAAACAAATCTGGCATGGGATCCTAGGTTCCACAACAGGCAACCTAGCAAGATATGCAGCAATACTCTGAACCTCAGTGGCAAGCTGATCCACACGGCCAGACAACTGTGCAAACTCCATTGGGAGAAAAGATCCTCCCCAGCACCCGGAGATACAGAGGGAAAAAAAAAAAATGCAACAAACAGAAAAATATCTCTGACAACTTTTCTTCCTTCAAAATATTTTTTCCCTTCTTTGAGTACCATACAATTTTTATGGCCGGTGATACTGTTATGTTACGGTAGCTGAGGAGTGCAGGTAAAAAAGGAAATACACCAGAGCAGTTGGAATCTATGAGATTGCAGTACCCTGACTAACCACCGCAACTAGAGGCAGCCGTGGAGCGTTCCTACGTTGGTCCTAGACGCCTCGTCACAGCCTGAGAAACTAACTACACCTAAAGATAGAAATAGGAAAGCTATCTGCCCCGGAGCAGAACCAGATAATAGAAAGCCCCCAAACATGTAATGGCGGTTAGACAAGAGGAAATACTGACACAGAAAGAAAATAGTATGAGCAAACGCTGGGGCCCAAACTAACTAAATAGAAAAGGACAGGAAGGGTACTTACTGCAATCTCAGAAAACCCTGAAAAAACACCAACTCTACTAATTTCAAAATCACCTGAGATCACACGACCTCTACCACCTAAATTAGTTCTCTGGTGTAAAAAAATCAAAACAGCAGCCACTGAAAAAAAACTGGAAAAAGCAAAAGTACAAAACACAGTGGCTGGACTAAACTGAGAGGGCAAAAGCCCCCGGAGGGGACCCAGAAGGCCCCCACAGAAGTGCAGGACAAAATGCAAAAATATAGCAAAAACACAAAATAAGAAATTGTCTTATCTGATAGCAGGAGATGCAGACACGACACAGCAGGCTACAAGGGAAACTGGAAAGAAGGATTCAGACCAGAACAATTGATCACCGGCAACCCTGATGGGAAAATGACTCCCTTATATAAGACCAATCAGTAACACCTGATTCCCAGTCCTCACAATCCTCACTAGTACCGCTTTTAACCACCAGAGGGAGCCTCTGCTCAGAACTCATCTCAAACCCATTCACAACACCCGTATGATCCACAGATTATGCCCCCATATGTTCCACAGATTATGCCCCATATGCTCCCATATGCTCCAGATTATGCCCCCATATATTCCACAGATTATGCCCCCGTATGATGCACAGATTATGCCCCCATATGCTCCAGATTATGCCCCATATGTTCCACAGATTATGCCCCCATATGCTGCAGATTATGTCCCATATGTTCAATAGATTATGCCCCCATATGCTCCAGATTATGCCCCATATGTTCCACAGATTATGCCCCCATATGCTCCAGATTATGCCCCCATATGCTGCATATTATGCCCCCATATGTTCCACAGTTTATGCCCCCATATGCTCCAGATTATGCCCCCATATGCTCCATATTATGCCCCCATATGCTCCAGATTATGCCCCCATATGTTCCACAGCTTATGCCCCCATATGCTCCATATTATGCCCCCATATGCTCCAGATTATGCCCCCATATGCTGCACAATTATGCCCCGTAGTATAGGCCTCATATGCTTGCTGCTGCAAAAAAAAAAATGACATACTCACCTCTCGTCGCTGGGGCCAGGTGCCGGTGTCCTGAGCATGCGGGGACACCGGCGCGCTATGGGGGACAGGTGCCGGTGTCACCGCTCGCTCAGGACCCCTGCACCTGTGATATTAACCTGTCCTCTCTGCACCGCTGCGCACTGCTCCCTCGGTCTGACTCCTCTGGCTGTGAATGATCTGGCAGGGGGCGCAGCACTCACTAACGACATCATCGCGCCCTCTGCCTGATCATTCACAGCCAGAGGAGCCAGACCGAGGGAGCAGCGCAGCACAGCGGTGGCACGGGGACAGGTAAATATAGCTATACTCACCCCTCCGTCGCGTGTCCCTGCAGCCTCTCCTCTTCTCCCGGCGCTCTACTCAGCGCTTCAGTCCTGCAGCGGTCACGTGGTACCGCTCATATGTACATATTCATGACTTTAATGAGCGGTACCATGTGACCGCTGCAGGAAGGAGCCGGAGACCGTGGGAGAAGCAGGGGGGCTGCAGAGACCGCGCCAGCAGAGGGGTGAGTATGATCCGACACCCCCGCACCCTCTCCCCCGCCGACCCCAGTATATAACCCACGTATAAGCCGAGAGGGGGACTTTCAGCCCTAAAAAATGGGCAGAAAATCTCGGCTTATACATGGGTATATACGGTACTGATAATTTTGTTTTTATTATTTGAGAAGGGCGGAGGGAATAGAGTGAGCATGCTGTAGTTTTTACTGGTGCTAATTTTGGGTACATACCACTTAGGCCCTAGGGTATGAATAAACATATGCATTTATATATAAAAAGATTACTGTGCCTTGTTCAGGCTTTTGAGCGTCTTTAAACCACTTCAGGCTTCTAAAAACACCAAGTGGTTAAAAGAAGTAACCTTACCATTCTTCTGGTGTTTTCCACTCGGAAAACTGGGTACTTTACAATGCAAGTCAATGGGAAAGCTAGTAAGACACCCTGATGTCTTTTGTAGCGTTCTACCATCACTTTTGCTTAAAAACGTCAGCTGTTTCCTCATTTTTGGACTCTAAGGCAGCAGTAAGAGCTTTCTTCAGACTTCCAATTTCATCCCATATTTTCAGCATTCGTTGCCGCAAGTCGTGAGACCACATTGGCTCTTCCTCATTCGGGATAGATACCTCGCAGCTCAGGACCATCCCTATCGAGACAAGGCTTCGATCCCTGCTCCTGCTCACCTATGCGCACCTCTGCCCAATGTCTGCAAAAGTGATGAGCGGGTTATCTCGCAGGCGCTCATGCAAAGCCCGCCCAAGCAGCACATCTCTCAGGCCCGTCACTAACTGGTCTCGTAACACTATGTCAGAGGATCCTATGCATATGCCGTCTTTCTTAAGAATTGCAGTGACTAGCTCCTGTAGCATGTTCATGTACTGTGTCACAGTCTCCCCCTCTCTTTGATTACGCGTAATTAAACTCATGCGCAACTCTCCTACGTCAATGGGGTCTCCATGCGTCTCCTCAAAGAGTTAAACAGTATGAATGCCAAAATAAGGTACAACGGTACAAATAGCAACACTTCAGTAGCAAGAGTATCAGGAAGTCCTAACGCCGCAGCTCCTGCTGCGAACTTAATTGCACTGGCAATGGTGGGCGCAGTGCCTTTTCCAGGATGGTACTGTAGTTGTTGGTCTGTTTTCTGGCGGCAGTGGTCGGTCTCCGGTACCTATCACTGCCCCTTGTCCATATACTGATGTTGCTAATAAAAGCACGGGCCACAGTTCTGTGTGAGCCCAATGTGGCTCCTTTACTATCTTAACTGGGGTAGTCAGGTCACAAGGGTCAGGACAACTATTCTGCTGACAACGTCAGGGTGCAAGGGTCAGTCTCATATGCGGTCCCTCTTGGACAGCTCGTGTGCGGTACTCACGGCCATGTAGTATATGGCACCTGGTTCTCTCCGGCGGTCACTGGGCACACACCGCACGTCCAGCTTTCTCTGGTCACCGCTGTTGGTGGCGTGTGACACTGATCTACTTGGCGCTGGTGCTCCTGGCTGGAGCACTTCTCTCTGTGGCTGCTGCAACCAGGGCCGTATTTGCCACTAGGCACTCCCGACTCAGCTTTGCTCTGTGTGAACGGCTCTGCTCTGCACGGCTCTGCTCTGCATGGCTCTACTCTGCATTGCTCTGCTCTCCAAGGTTCTGCTCTGCACGGCTCTCTCCCTCTGGGTTGCTGCCAGGCACACTGCTTCTCTCAGCACAGCAGTCCCTGCCTTTCTGGCCGACTGCAGCACAGCCTGTCGCAGCTCCGGTACTCTGTGTCGGGATTTGAGAGCAAAGAGAACCGCTCACCTGACTCCACGCTGCTCTGCCATGGCACCAAACTGACTTCCTTCGCAAGTTTTCTCTTTCTTTTCTTCCGCCCCCCCCCCCTTCGAAAGCAGGAAGCCCCTCCTCTCTAGAGCCTCCCGCAGACAACAGGGGAATGTCCGCCTCACTCAGGCTTACCCCCAGGAAAAGTGGATGCAACCTCTCTAGCTCCGGACCCAGCACGCAGGTACCTGCTGCCACGTCGACTCACCTATATATGCAGCTCCTGGAAAGCATCCAGAGGGTTGTGTGTGCCCGCCTCAACACACGTTTCAGTTCTGTCTACGTCAGGGGGCACGAAGTGGCCATAGAGGTGGCCTTTAGGCTATGTGCACTCATTGAGTAAAATTTCTGCACTATTTCTGCATTACAAAAACAAAGAAAAGTTAAAGCCATCTCACCGATCCTCAGAAGATGCACAGAACTCCGTCCTGATGAGACGCACCCATATACCAATAGAAAAAAAAAGGTTGTTCCAGCTCTTCTTAAAAATTCTTCCAAATTTTATTTCAAATGATTGAAATAGTTGCAGCTCCTGGGACCACACTTATAATGCACATGAGGACATGAGCGACGCGTTTTGATCGCAGTTGTGATCTTTAACAAAGCTAACATACCACTGAATCATGAAGCATTATAACAAGGTCAACACCAATCACATACTGAGTTCACTGTTGTGAATGAGTTAGAAATGAATTCTGAGCAGAAGCTCCCTCTGGTGGTTACAAACAGTACTGAACCATTCAATGAGGATTGGCAATCAGGAGTTACAGACTGGTCTTATATAAGGGAGGTTCCCTCCCATCATGGTTGCCGGTGATCAATTGTTCTTGTCTCAACTGTGGTTCCTGGTTCACTTGGAAGCTTGCTGAGTCTTGCCTCTTCTCCTGCTCTCAGATAAGATATTTTCTGTTTTTATTTTTGTGCTTGCTTTTTGCATTGTTCCCTGCACTTCTGTGGAGGTCAGCCAGGTCCCCTCTGGGGGCTTGTGCTCCTCTCAGTTTATCTGAGCCACTGTTATTTGTTCATTTGCCTTTTCCAGTTTTTTCAGTGGCTGCGGCTTAGTTTTGTTACACCAGAGAACTAATTTAGGTGGTAGAGGTCGTGTGATCTCAGGTGTTTTTGCAATTAGTAGAGTTGGTATTTTTTAGGGTTTTTTGGATTGCAGTAAGTGTACTTCCTATCCTTTTTCTTTCTAGGCAGATTGGGCCCCAACGTTTGCTCATACTATTTTCTGTCTGTGTCTGCATTTCCTCTTGTCTAACCGCCATTACATGTTTGGGGGCTTCCTATGTTCTTTGGGGATCTGCTCCGGGGCAGATAGCTTTCCTCTTTCTATCTTTAGGTGTAGTTAACCTCTCAGGCTGTGACGAGGCGTCTAGGACCAACGTAGGAACGCTCCACGGCTGCCTTTAGTTGTGGTGGTTAGTCAGGGTACTGCAATCCAGTAGATTCCAACCTCTCTGGTGTATTGCCTTTTTTGCCTGCTCTCCTCAGCTACCAAATCATAACAGTTCACACCACATGATTGAAGGTTCTATCACAAAAAGAAACATACATTATAAAAAACACATGAACAAATTCTACATACAAATTAAAACACAATTAAATGATTTGTAATTATGTGTCAAAAATGTATATAGACAAAGCTTTGAATTTGACTCAATAATGACACACGATTTCATTCCGTTTGTTTAGACCATTTGGAAATCTAGTACCTAGGTTATAGATCCAATATACCTCTCGGGTAAGTAGATGTCTTTTCATGTCTCCACCCCGTGGTGGTCTATTTATTCATTCCAACCCAATTACCTGAAGAGAAGTGACACTCATAAAATCTGGTTAGCCGAGTATACTTGGTTGAATTGTGACGTCATGACACTGTATACCTGTATAAAACATGCCATTGCATTACAAGCTTTGGAATTACACCTTTTCAAGTATAGTAATTATTCTCAAGATCTTAACAATTATATTTTACAGGTCACTCACTTCATTTTTGTTAACCCACATTTTTTTAAATTCGATCAGCAATATTATTTACAATTGTACTGGGGTGGCCATGGGTGCCAAATTGATCTTGATAAAGATCGCTGCTGCAATAGAAACGCGTCGCTCATGTCCTCATGTGCATTATAAGTGTGGTCCTAGGAGCTGCAACTATTTTAATCATTTGAAATAAAATTTGGAACAATTTTGAAGAAGAGCTGGAACAACCTTTTTTTTTTTCTTTACTATTTCTGCATCCTTTGACAGGGAAAACAGCACATTTTTGTCTGCGTTTTTGCCCTTCATTTTTGACTGATTTGAGTGAAGTCAATGGTGAAAAACGCTGAAAAAAACTCCGAGAATTGACATGCAGCAGATTTTGTGCACCAAATCTACAAGTCACAAATAAGTTACAAATCAGCAACCTGTGAATGATACTTCAGGTTTGCTGGTAATTCTACATGGCAAAAACGCACCAAATCTGCAATGTGTGCACAAGCCCTTATGGAAGAGTGGGCAGAAAAAAAGCCTCTACTTACACACAAAAATTGTAAGTCTCGTTTTCAGTTTGCCAAAAGACATGTGAGAAACTCCCCAAATGTATGGAGGAAGGTGCTGTGGTAAGATGAAACCAATACTGAACTTTTTGACCACCAAGGTAAATGCTTTCTGTCTGGCAACAAACCAACACATCTCAACACCCCAAGAACATAATCCCCACAGTGAAACATGGTGGTGGCTGCATCATGCTGTGGGGATGTTTTTAAGCAGCAAAATACAGGGATATTCTTGAGCAAAACCTGTTTCAGTCAGTCAGTGATTTGAGACTGGGACAGAGGTTCACCTTTCAACAAAACAATAACCCAAAGCATACTGCTAAAGCAACACTCAAGTGATTTAAGGGGAACAGTGTAAATCTTTAGGAGTGGCCTAGTCAAAGCCCAAACCTTAATCCAATTGAGAATTTGTGGTCAGACTTCAAGATTGCGGTTCAACAGAGGAAACTATCTAACTCAGTGTTCCCCAACTCCAGTCCTCAGGACCCACCAACAGGTCATGTTTTCAGGATTCCTTAGTATTGCACAGGTGATAATTTTATCACCTGCTCAAGCATAAATTCCATCACCTTTGCAATACTAAGGAAATCCTAAAAACATGACCTGTTGGTGGGTCCTGAGGACTGGAGTTGAGAAACACTGATCTGATCTTTAACCCCCTAACGACCGCCGATACGCCTTTTAACGGCGGTCATTAAGGGTACTTAAACCACAGCGCCGTTAATTAACAGCGCTGTGGAAAAAGCCTATAGCGCCCCCCAGAGTCGGATTTTCTCTGAGGTCTCAGCTACCGGGGGTAGCCGAGACCCCAGAGAACATGATTCAGGTCGGTTTTTACCGACACCGCTTTTGTGATCGCCGTTATTAACCCTATAACGGCGATCACAAAAAAAAGCTATTTTCCCTTTAATTTCTCTCCTCTCTGATGTGATCGCACATCAGAGGGGGGAGAAATGGGGTCCGATCAGCCCCCCGTGCCTCCAGTGTCCCCCCAGGCCTCCTGTGGCTCCAGCAGCTCCCGGCGTCCGAGCCGGATTTTCTCCGGGGTCTCGGTCCCCCACAATCCCCCCGCTTTTGCGATCGCCGGTATTAACCGTATACCAGCGATCGCAAAAGAAAAAGACGCGATCCTGTAATTTCTCTCCCCTCTGATGTGATCGCACATCAGAGGGGAGAGAAATAGGGTCCCCAGGACCCACGATCCTCCCCCGGTACCTATAGCTGGTCCCCCATGGCCCCTCTGCTCTCCTGCAGCGCCCCTTGTCTTCAGATCCTCCAGCGTCTTCACCCTGTAAAAAAAAATGGCGGGCGCATGCGCAGTGCGCCCGCCGACACTGCCTGGCGGCAGATTCAAAAAATGAATGACTTCATTCATTCTGTAAAAGTACATTTTGATCACTGTGATAAACTATCACAGTGATCAAAATAGCAAAAACAGTACATAAACCCCCCCTTTGTTAGGGACACATAATAAAATAAAGAAATTTTATTTATTTTTATTTTTTCATTAGGGTTATGGTTATAATTAGCGTTAGGGTTACAATTAGGTTTAGGGTTAGCATTAGGGTTAGGGTTAGCATTAGGGTTAGACTGGGTTCATACTGCGTTATGGCAGTCCGTTAGACGGACTGCGTTACACCGCGGTATAACGCGGTGTAACGCAGTCCGTTAACGCTACCATTCACCCCATTTGAGGGCGCATCGCGACGCATGCCGTAAAGCGGCATGCGTTCGCGACGTGCCGTCATTCAGTGATGGAGCCTCGGACGCGGGCTGCAGCGCCTGGGCTACGTCACCGCTAGCGCAGATGAATCATCTGCGATCGCGTTATGCTATACCGTTACCAGCCCGTCAACGCTATGTGTTGAACGGGCTGGTAAAACGCAATATGATCCTAGCCTTAGTGTTAGGGTTATAATTAGGTTTAGGGTTGGAATTAGGGTTAGGGTTGGAATTAGGGTTAGAGTTACAATTAGGGTTAGGGTTACAATTAGGGTTAGGGTTACAATTGGGTTAGGGTTACAATTAGGGTTGGGATTAGGGTTAGGGTTGGGATTAGGGTTAGGGGTGTGTTGGGGTTAGGGTTAGAGCTAGAATTGAGGGGTTTCCACTATTTAGACACATCAGGGGGTCTCCAAACACGACGTGGCATTCAAAAACTCAAATGGCACTCCCTCTCTTCAGAGTCCTGCCGTGCGCCCAGACAGTGGTTTACCCCAACATATGGGGTATCAGCGCACTCAGGACAAATTGCACACCAATTTTGGCATTCTAATTTCTCCTGTTACCCTTGGGAAAATAAAAATAGCTGGCTAAAATAATCATTTTTGAGGAAAAAATTTTTTTTTTATTTTCACGGCTCTGCATTTATAAATTTCTGTGAAACACTTGGGGGTTCAAAGTGCTCACCACACATCTATATACGTTCCTTAAGGGGTCTGGTTTCCAAAATGGGGTTACTTGTGTGGGGTTTCCAAAGTTTAGACACATCAGGGGGTCTCCGAACACGACGTGGCGTTCAAAAAGTCAAGTGGCGCTTCCTCCCTTCCGAGCCCTGCCGTGCGCCCAAACAGTGGTTTACCCCAACATATGGGGTATCAGCGCACTCAGGACAAATTGCACAACAACTTTTTGGGTCTAATTTCTCCTGTTACCCTTGGGAAAATAAAAAATAGCTGGCTAAAAAAATCATTTTTGAGGAAAAAAATAGTTTTTTATTTTCACGGCTCTGCGTTTATAAATTTCTGTGAAGCACTTGGGGGTTCAAAGTGCTCACCACACATCTAGATAAGCTCCTTGGGGGGTCTAGTTTCTAAAATGGTGTCAGTTGCAGGGGGTTTCTACTGTTTAGGCACATCAAGGGCTCTGCAAACACAACATGACACCCGCAGAACATTCCATCAAAGTCTGCATTACAAAATGGCGCTCCTTCTCTTCCAAGCTCTCCCATGCGCCCAAACAGTGGTTTCACCCCACATATGGGGTATCAGCGTACTCAGGAAAAATTGCACAACAACTTTTGGGGTCCAATTTCTCCTGTTACCCTTGGGAAAATAAAAAAATAGCAGGCTAAAGAATCATTTTTGAGGAAAAAAATTATTTTTTATTTTCATGGCTCTACGTTATATACTTCTGTGAAGCACTTGGGGGTTCAAAGTGCTCACCACATATCAAGATAAGTTCCTTAAGGGGTCTAGTTTCCAAAATGGTGTCATTTGTGGGGGGGTTTCCACTGTTTAGGCGCATCAGGGGCTCTCCAAACGCGACATAGCATCCAATTTCAATTCCAGCCAATATTGGTTTGAAAAAGTCAAACGGCGCTCCTTCCCTTCCAAGCCCTGCCGTGTGCCCAAACAGTGGTCCCCCCCCCACATATGGGGTATCAGCATACTCAGGAAAAATTGGACAACAACTTTTGTGGTCTAATTTCTCCTGTTACCCTTGGGAAAATAAAAAATTGGGGACTAAACGATCAGGTTTGTGGAAAAAATATGATTTTTTATTTTCACGCCGGGCGTTATAAACTTCTGCGAAGCACTTGGGGGTGCAAAGTGCTTACCACACATCTAGATAAGTTCCTTAGGGGGTCTAGTTTTCAAAATGGGGTCCCTTGTGGGGGGTTTCCACTGTTTAGACACATCAGAGCCTCTACAAACGCGACATGGCGTCCAGCCAATTCTGCGTTGAAAAAGTCAAACGGCGCTCCTTCCCTTCCATGCTCTACCATGCACCCAAACAGTGGTTTACCCCCACATATGGGGTATCAGCATGCTCAGGACAAATTGCACAAAAACTTTTGGGGTCTTGTTACCCTTGGAAAGATAAAAATTGGGGTGAAAAGATCATTTTTGTGGAAAAAATATGATTTTTTATTTTCACGGTTCTATGTTATAAACTTCTGTGAAGCACTTGAAGGTTCAAAGTGCTCTCCACACATCTAGATAAGTTCCTTAGGGGGTCTAGTTTCCAAAATGGGGTCACTTGTGGGGTGTTTCCACTGTTTAGACACATCAGGGCCTCTACAAATGCGACATGGCATCCAGCCAATTCTGCAATGAAAAAGTCAAACGGCGCTCCTTCCCTTGCGATCTCTGCCGTGCGCCCAAAAAGTGGTTTACCCCCACATATGGGGTATCGGCATATTCAGGAGAAATTGCACAACAAATTTTGTGGTTCATTTTTTCTTTTAACACTTGTGAAAATAAAAAAAATTGGTTCCGAAGTAAAGTTTTTGCAAAAAAAGTTAAATGTTAATTTTTTCCTTCCAAATTGCTTCAGTTCCTGTGAAGCACATAAAGGGTTAATAAACTTCTTGAATGTGGTTTTGAGCACCTTGAGGGGTGCAGTTTTTAGAATGGTGTCACTTTTTGGCATTTTCTATCATATAGACCCCTCAAAGTGACTTCAAATGTGATGTGGTCCCTAAAAAAAAATGGTGTTGTAAAAATGAGAAATTGCTGATCAACTTTTAACCCTTATAACTTCGTAATAAAAAAAAAATTTGTTTCCAAAATTGTGCTGATGTAAAGTAGACATGTGGGAAATGTTATTTATTAAGAAATTTGTGTGACATATCTCTCTGATTTAAGGGCATAAAAATGTAAAGTTTGAAAATTGCTAAATTTTCAAAATTTTCGCCATATTTCTGTTTTTTTCATAAATAAACACAAGTCATATCAAAGAAATTTTACCACTAACGTGAAGTACAATATGTCACGAAAAAACAATCTCAGAATCAGCGGTATTCGTTAAAGCGTTCCAGAGTTATAACCTCATAAAGTGACAGTGGTCAGAATTGTAAAAATTGGCCCGGTCATTAAGCTGCAAAATGGCTCTGTCACTAAGGGGTTTAAACAGCTGGAGCAGTTTTGCCTTGAGAAATGGGCAAAAATCCCAGTGGCAAGATGTGGAAAGCTCAGAGATGTATCCAATGTTATTTGCAGCTGTAGTTGCTGCAAAAGGAGGCTCTACAAAGTACTGACTTTAGAGAGGTGAATAGTTATGCACACTGTAGTTTTCAGTTATTTTGTTCTTATTGTTGTTTACTTCAATAAAAAGAAAACAAAATATTTACCGTTGCAGGAATGTTCTTTACATAAACTGATGCAAACCCTCAAAAAAAACACTGAAATACCAGGTTGAGAGGAGTCATACCATGAAAAATGCCAAGAAGCTGGGCAGTGAATACTTTTGCAAGTCACTGTAGGACTCATGAAATGGAGGACTAAATGGCAGCCGGTTTACTAGTCCTCTAGTGATAGTCTCTTGCAGATTCTATGAAAACTACAGCAATCTAGTGACAGATTCCCTTTAAGAAGCTGTAATCGGCTTTTTACCATATTGGAAAGAAAATAAATATGTATTTGACTTCTGCTCCTATAAAAAGAACTGCGTTTTACTGTGTTCTTCAGTCTGCTCCATTCCAGCTATGCATAAGTGCTATATATCTATTAAGTGCAATATTCATCCAGTCTCGGAATTTTTTTTTTGACCAAGGACACCCTCTCCTCCATCAACTTAGTGTCCCCAAGCAGCTGGCTCAGAGCCACCACATTGATGCTGAGGACAGAGAAGACCCCTGGTCTACATAGCACAGAATGGACAAGAACTGGAAGTGCAAGTGATCCAACAGCCCAAGCCTCCCATAGTAGCAGGATTACAGGTGTGCGCCACAGCACCCAGCAGAGATGTGAGCATTACTAACCTATAGAAGAGTCAGTGTCTGATAAGTGCAACGCTACAAAATAGCCATCATATCTGGGTTATGTGTCAGAGCTATAAGCTTTTCTGAATAATTGTTTCTTTCAGTCTTGAAATGTTATTTGAAGCAGATAGTAAAAAAACAATACATGTGTGATGAAGGAACAGCTGCCATCTTGGATATGGGGCATAATGCTCGCCTCATGTCTGAGCTTGGCCTGTCCCAGGTGCCATTTTGTCTGAGTTCACAGAGTCACAGGGAGCTATCTGCTCCTACCCCATCCTTGTACGCATATTGAAGAAAACAGGATTTAGTGCTGAATAGCAAGGTCTTTTAGTATGCTAAGGTGATAAGGCCAAAACAGGACTTCAAAGCTTGAATAAGGAGCCACGCCAGCATGGGGCCTGGAGGTGCCTGGGCACTTCAATTAGATTATACCTGTCAGCTAGACACAGAAATACACATCCATTGTCTCTCCCAGCCACTTTGACTCCATCCTAGGATTATGGATTATGAGCACACCTTTCAAGGTACAGACTCATAAAAAATATCCGCGTGACCCTGCAGAAATCGGCCATCTGACAGTGCAACTCCTGAGACGGTGAGGGCTCGGGGACCTGAGTTATAGAGATTGGCAGTCCACAGCATCCCAGTGGGGCCATGTTTGCTCTCCACACGACGGGCAAAACAAACCGCATTCACTTGTACCTCTCGTGTCCTGATCCAATCATCCTGGAGAAAGTTACCCTCTTTCTTAGATACTGGGAATAAATTCTGCAGGGAGCTGAAGGGTGAAGATTATTAGCCCACCCTCTGACACCGAGGAGAGGAACCCAGCTTGTTTAAAAACTGAGAACCCATGGCAGAGACATTGACTCACACAGAAGAACAAGACGATGATGATCTAAGGAACAGGGGACAGATCTGCCAAGGGAGCAGCGGCACTCGCTTTGGGGACTGTCCGACAACTAAGATTCTTATACCTGTGGACTGCAGAGCTCCCAGAACCACATGCAACCTACAACCAGGTAAAATTGACCTCCAGCTTAATATCTCTAAGCCTTGTACCATTATTGTTATATTTTACTCTGACTGCAAATCCACTGTAATTCCATTGTATAGCTTACTGTATATTTCTGTAATTATCTAGTGCGCCCTCAAGGCAATTAAACCATAAAATTAATTTTGGGCTGATGCTTTTACTCTGATTACGAATCTTAGAATACCCAGTGGGTAACAGGACATCCTCCCCGGTGGCCATTTCTCTAGATGCAGTTCCCTTACTGACCTGAGAGACAAAGGGGGCGCCGGAGAGCTGTGCCTGTGTAGTTACGTCACATTGGTGACATGGGAGGAACCGGGTTTCCTTCACATTGGTGGCAGCGGTTGGATCAGAGTAATAGTGTGCGTGGGACCCCTACTCCCAGACACTAAAGACAACCAGCGGTAACTTTCACTGCTGGGGTCTTAAGGTCAGCCCAGCACTAGACGGTCAGAGTGTAAATATAGTAAGTTGTGTGCAAGGTCAGGGTTGCAGCTGTGTCAGTAACCAGAGGTTCCCAAGATGGCAGAAGGCACCAGGAGTAAGGCAAAGGGGGAGGCCAATGCTATGGTCTATGAGGTGGTCGATACCGATGAAGGCGAGGGGGAGCTCAGCCAGGGCCCCCCAAGGAGCCAGACCCCCGTGCTCAGTCCCGCAGTGGACTGTCCACCACCTGCCCGCCCCAACCGTTTCAGATCGGAGGCCCTTTTCCAAGCGGCTATGGCACAGCTCGAGGCTGGTAACGACGCCACCCATGACAGACTCCTGGTGGCGGCAGAGAAAGCAGCAGAGCGTGAGCATTCAGAATGTGTGCTGCAGGCTGCAGAACGCCGTGAAGCTGCGGAGCGCCGGCACCGACTGGAGATGGCTCAGCACGGGCTCTCGCTGGACGCTCCAGCCTCCACTGGAGTCCAAGGCTCCAAGGTCCGGGCGGAGGACTTTCCCTTGCTTGAAAAGGATGGAGACCTGGATTCCTTTCTGCTGGCCTTTGAGAGAACCTGCCTCCAACTCCATCTGGCCCTGGATCAGTGGGCAAGGTACCTGACCCCCCATTCGAGGGGTAAGTGTTCTGCCTTCATACACGTTGACACGGTGTGCAATCTAGCATACAGCATAAACCTCAGTTCCGTAATCCAAATATGCAGACTGTCCTCTGTAGTCTGTGTATAAAGATAAATCGTGTGCACAGCCTGAAAGGTGCCAGAGTAGGTTCCTACACCGTGAAGATAATGAAAAGAGAACTCGGCACTCAACTTAGCGAAAAGGGTAAATATTTATTGTAGTCCACGATAGTGAAACGTTTTGGTCCTAAATTTCGGACCTTCATCAGCCACATTAAGTACCGGGAGGGGGTAGAAATACCCAAATCAGAGGTAAGCAGTAGATACTGTTGGGATCAGGTAGATCTCCAAAGTAAGAGTTAAAGGTGAGTATCTGGGTGAGAGTTTTAAGTCAGGTCTCCGCTGCATGCCGTGGGAGGGACGCGGTATCCGCCGCTGGTCCCTCCCACGGCATGCAGCGGAGACCTGACTTAAAACTCTCACCCAGATACTCACCTTTAACCCTTACTTTGGAGGTCTACCTGATCCCAACAGTATCTACTGCTTACCTCTGATTTTGGTATTTCTACCCCCCCCGGTACTTAATGTGGCTGATGAAGGTCCGAAATTTAGGACCGAAACGTTTCACTACCGTGGACTACAATAAATATTTACCCTTTTCGCTAAGTTGAGTGCCGAGTTCTCTTTTCATTGTCCTTTGTAGTCTAACTTGTTTATTGGTGAACAGTATAGAACATGCACTGTAAAACTATAAAAATACAAATGACATAGATAAGTATTGGGCACACAGCTGACACTTTACAATTAACAGGAAAGTATACAGTATGATGCAACTTTACCATGGGAATACACAGGATTCTAATAACATCTCCTATGCACTGGCTGCTATACAGTTAATAGCCTCCTAAACACTGCATTGCTAGAGAAGATATTGATCTTACCAGATATGCTTTACCAGGATAGCAAACTCAAGTTGGAGAGGTTAAAGGAGAGCACATGAACACGTGTGTTCCCTGAAGTAAATGGAAGAAAATGGAGCTTCTTCTTCTCAGCATACCTTGCTTCAATCCCACAATGCAATACTCTATCTGCTTGTTAAAGGCACAGGCTATAAATTCAGCCACCACTGGATGGTGCTATAACAAACAAACCAGCACACAATACAAAACATACTGCCCTGCACTCAGATGGGCAGAACACTCCCCGCTTGGCATCAACTGATGCCACATACAGGCTCTTTTGACGAAAGCAGTAAAACTAGTTCCGCAACTGGTCTGAGGAATAGTTTACACTCCCCGGCCTTCCACACTTTGACCTCGACCTTGCGCACCTTCTCATCCTTGCTTGGGAATACCTTGGTGATGAGGCTAAGTGGCCACTCATTTCGGTGTGACTGGCTGTCCTTCATGAGCACAACATCACCTGGTTTGATGTTGGCTTGTCGATCTGCCACTTCTTCCTAGGCTGTAAGGTAGAGGGATATTCTTTTCTCCATCTGTCCCAGAAAGTATTGGAGAGACTTTGAACTTGTCTCCATTGACGTTTGTAAAGGTCCTTGTTGCTGAATTCTCCCAGTGGAGCACTGGGAGTGTTGGTTTTCTGAGTGAGTAGCATGGCGGGAGTGAGAATGGTTGGATCTTCAGCGTCACTAGAGAGTGTAGTCAATGGTCTGGCATTTATGATAGCCGAAACTCTGCCAAGAATGTAGTCAAACCTTCGTGTGTGAGTCTTGTGCTACCTTCTTGCAAGAAGATATTCTTAGATTCTACGTGCTATTCCTATCATCCTCTCCCAAGCACCTCCCATGTGAGAAGAGTGTGGTAAATTGAAGGTCCAAGTGCATCCCTGCTCACTCAAGTATCTTTGCACACTGATAATGTCTAGATTGGAAGGAATTTGAAGTTCTTTCACTGCTCCTACGAAATTTGAGCCTCTATCAGAGCGAATGTGTTTCACGGTGCCTCTGATGGCAATGAAACGTCGGAGTGCATTTATGAAACTTGAAGTGTCCATAGATTCAATTACTTCGATATGGACTGCTCTGATGGACATACAGGTGAACATAACGGCCCAGCGTTTTGCGTTGGCTTGGGCTCTTCTAGTGTGCCGTGCAACCACAGTCCACGGCCCGAATACATCCAGTGCGACTTTGGTAAAGGGAGAATCCATGCTAAGTCTGTCTGATGGGAGATTAGCCATTTTTGGGTTTTGAGTCACGCCACGGAGTTTGCGACAAGTCACACAGCTGAAGATGAGTTTACTCACACATCTCTTTGCTCCGACTATCCATAGACCAGCAGTTCGTAGATTCCCTTCGGTAAACAATCGGCCTTGATGTTTCACCAAAACATGATGGTGCTGTACGAGCAGAGTAGTGACATGATGATGACCAGGAATTATTACTGGGTGTTTTTCCACAAATTCCACCATAGCTTCCTGAAGACGACCTCCAATCCTTAACAGCTCGTTTTGGTCAATGATTGGATCAAGTTTTTCAAGACACTATCTCTAGAAATGGGTTGTCCATTGTTGAGGTTGTCTATTTCTCTGGGGTAGGCTTCTCTTTGCACAACACAAAGTATTGTAACTTTGGCTCTTTCCAAGTTGAGGGCGTTAAAAGCATGCTTGCAGTGATGCCAATCTTTACAAGATCTCTGGCTTGCAGATAATGCTGACTTGTAGGACTGGGCCACATGAAGTAGACAAGCAACGGCTCGAACAAGTGACTTCCAGGTTGAGAACCTACTGAACCGATGAGATTCTAGGTAATGATTTGAAATCCCTGTATGCAGAGCAGACACTCGAGGATGGAGCTCCTCATCGGCATCTGGATCCACCAGTTCGAACGTTTCAGGCCTGTCGATGTGGGGTATCGAACGGTACAAGGAAGCAGGGCTTGTGAACCAGGTAGTGTCCTTAAGATGACTTGAAGCAACGGATCTAGTCGCATGGTCCGCAGGATTGAGGTGAGTAGGTACATAGTGCCACTGACTAGGGCAGGTAGATCTTCTTATCCCCAGTATCCGGTTGCTGACGTAGACATAAAAGCATCGCGCTTCATTGCAGATGTATCCCAGTATCACCTTGCTATCAGTGCAGAACTGTTATGTTTTGGTAGCTGAGGAGAGCAGGCAAAAATGGCAATACACCAGAGATGTTGGAATCTATTGGATTGCAGTACCCTGACTAACCACCACAACTAAAGGCAGCCGTGGAGCGTTCCTACGTTGGTCCTAGACGCCTCTTCACAGCCTGAGAGATTAACTACACCTAAAGATAGAAAGAGGAAAGCTATCTGCCCGGAGCAGATCCCCAAAGAACATAGGAAGCCCCCAAACATGTAATGGCGGTTAGACAAGAGGAAATACAGACACAGACAGAAAATAGTATGAGCAAACGCTAGGGCCCAATCTGCCTAGACAGAAAAGGATAGAAAGGATACTCACTACAATCCAAAAAAAACCCTAAAAAATGACAACTGATTGCAAAAACACCTGAGATCACACGACCTCTACCACCTAAATCAGTTCTCTGGTGTAACAAAACTAAGCCGCAGCCACTGAAAAAACTGGAAAAGGCAAATGAACAAATAACAGTGGCTCCAGCGGAACTGAGAGGAGCCCAAGCCCCCCGGGGGGGAACCTGGCTAACCTCACAGAAATGCAGAGAAATATGCAAATGGTAAGCACAAAAACAAAAGCAGAAAATATCTTATCTGAAAGCAGAAGAAGAGGCAAGACTCAGCAAGCTTCCAAGTGAACCAGGAACCACAGTTGAGACAAGAACAATTGATCACCGGCAACTATGATGGGAGGGAACCTCCCTTATATCAAGCCAGTCTGTGACTCCTGATTGCCAATCCTCATTGAAGGGTTCAGTACTGTTTGTAACCACCAGAGGGAGCTTCTGCTCAGAATTCATTTCCAAAACATTCACAACAGTACCCCCCCTTGAGGAGGGGTCACCGAACCCTCATTTGTGCAACCAGGTGGGTCAGGATGAGCTCGGTGATACACACGGATCAGTCTCCTAGCATGGATGTCTGAAGCAAACACCCAAGAATTGTCCTCCTGACCATAACCTCTCCACTTAACCAAATACTGGCGTTTCCGTCTAGAAAAACGAGAATCCAGTATTTTCTCAACCACATACTCCAGATTGCCCTCAACCAAAACAGGGTCAGGAGGCGCAGCCATAGGAACCACTGACTCGACAAACCTCTTCAATAAGGACTTGTGGAACACGTTATGGATCTTAAATGTCCCTGGAAGAAGTAAACGAAAGTAAACAGGATTAAGAATCTCCATGATCTTATAAGGTCCAATGAACCTAGGCTTAAACTTAGGAGATGCAACTCTCATAGGGATATTTCTTGAGGACAGCCAGACCAAGTCCCCCACTTTAAACCGAGGACCATCAGTCCTATGCCGGTTGGCAAACCGCTGGGCCCTCTCCTGAGAAAGGGACAACCTCTCCACTACCTGGTCCCAAATCTGCTGCATACGCTCCACAACAGAGTCAACACCCGGACAGACAGAAGCCTCCGTCTGTCCCGAAGAAAATCAAGGGTGAAACCCAAAATTGCAGTAAAATGGAGACATCAAAGTGGCAGAGCTAGCCCTATTATTAAGAGCAAACTCATCCAAAGGCAAAAAAGAGACCCAGTCATCTTGATCAGCAGACACAAAGCATCTCAAATAAGTCTCCAATGTCTGGTTTGTTCTCTCAGTTTGTCCATTGGTCTGAGGATGAAAAGCAGAGGAGAAAGACAATTAAACACCAAGATTAGAACAAAAAGTCCTCCAAAATCTGGAAACAAACTGGACTCCTCTGTCAGACACAATGTTCTCAGGAATGCCGTGTAACCGAACAACGTGCTGAAGGAACAAAGGCACCAATTCGGAGGAGGAAGGCAACTTAGGTAATGGCACAAGATGTATCATCTTGGAAAACCTATCACAAATCACCCAGATAACGGTCATTCTCTGAGAAACAGGGAGGTCGGAAATAAAATCCATAGAGATATGGGTCCATGGTCTCTTGGGCACAGGCAATGGCATCAACAAACCACTAGAGCGAGAGCAAGGCTTGGAGCGAGAGCAAGTCCCACAGGACTGCACAAATTCCCTGACGTCACGAGACAAAGTAGGCCACCAAAAGGACTGACTCACCAAGTCTCTGGTACCAAAAATTCCGGGATGACCGGCCAACGCGGAACAATGAATCTCAGACATCACACTCTTTTTCCACCGGTCTGGGACAAACAATTTCCCAATAGGGCAGCTCTCGTGTTTATCCTCCTGACACCCTTCCAGAGCCAGTCTCAAATTGGGCGAGATGGGGGAAAGAACTACACCCTCCTTCAAAATAACAGCAGGATCAGATAACTCAGGAGAGTCCGCAAGGAAACTCCTCGAGAGGGCATCCGCCTAAACATTCTTAGTGCCAGGAAGAAAGGAAACCACAAAATTAAAACGTGTGAAAAACAAGGCCCACCTGGCCTGTCTAGGATTAAGTCGCTTGGCTGATTCCAGATAAACCAGATTCTTATGGTCCGTGAGGACCACCACCTGATGTTTGGCTCCCTCCAGCCAATGTCTCCACTCTTCAAAAGCCCACTTCATGGCCAATAACTCCCGATTACCCACGTCATAATTACGTTCAGTTGGAGAAAATTTTCAAGAGAAAAAGGCACAAGGGTTACTTTTAGAGGTCTCAGGATCTCTTTGGGACAAAACGGCACCTGCCCCAATTTCAGAGGCATCAACCTCCACCTGAAATGGCAGAGAAACATCAGGCTGCCGTAGAACAGGAGCAGAAGTGAATCTCTGCTTAAGTTCCTGAAATGCAGAGACTGCCCCAGGAGGCCAATTCACCACATCAGAACCCTTTTTGGTCAAATCAGTCAATGGTTTAACAATAACAGAGAAATTACCAATAAATTTACGATAAAAATTGGCAAAACCCAAGAATCTCTGAAGAGCCTTTAATGAAGTAAGTTGGACCCAATCACAGATGGCCTGAACCTTGACCGGGTCCATTTCAATAACAGATGGAGACAAAATGAATCCCAGAAATGAGATCCTCTGTACGCCAAAAAGACACTTTGATCCCTTCACATACAGAGCATTCTCTCTCAAAATCTGGAACACAGTCCGAACATGTTTCACATGAGAGTCCCAGTCATTGGAAAAAATCAAGATATCATCCAAAAAACAATCAGAAATTTATCCACAAAATCCCTGAAAATGTCATTCATGAAGGACTGGAAGACGGAAGGAGCATTAGTGAGCCCAAAGGGCATCACTAGGTACTCAAAATGCCCCTCTGGGGTATTAAACGCCGTCTTCCATTCTTCCCCATGCTTAATGCGAATAAGGTTATACGCCCCCCTGAGGTTAAGCTTGGTAAACCAAGTAGCACTTTTCACCCTGGAAAACAGGTCAGAAATCAAGGATAACGGATATTGATATTTCACAGTGATCTTGTTCAAGAGATGATAATCAATACACGGCCTTAATGAACCATCCTTTTTGGCCACAAAGAAAAAATCGGCACCCAAGGGTGAAGAGGATGGTCTGATATGACCCTTCTCCAATGACTCCTTGATATAAGACCGCATAGCGTCATGTTCAGGTACAGACAAGTTAAAAAGGCGACCTTTAGGGAATTTACTACCGGGCACTAATTCAATAGCGCAGTCATAGCTCCTATGGGGGGGCAAGGATGCAAATTTACTTTCGCTAAACACATCAGAAAAATCAGTCAAAAAGTCAGGAACATCCTGAGACTAGGGAGAGGCAGAAAAAACAGGAGTGTTGGCATTAACACATTGGCAGCCCCAACTGGTTACAGACACAGATTTCCAATCCAAAACAGGATTATGAGACTGTAACCAAGGGAAACCTAGTACAATAATGTCATGCAGATTATAAAGTACCAAAAATTTGCAACTCTCCTGATGATCAGGTTCAACCCTCATTATCACCTGAGTAGAAAACTGGGGTTTATTCTCAGCCAAAGGGGTAGAATCAATCCCCAGTAGGGGAATAGACTTCCGCAAGGGTATCAAGGGAAACCCACAACGTTTGGCAAAATCAAAATCCATCAGGTTAATAGCTGCTCCCGAATCAACAAAAGCCTGAGCAGAAAATGTAGACAGGGAGCAAATCAGGGTAACAGTCAACAGAAATTTAGCCTGAACACTACCCAAGACAATTGAGCGTGCAAAACGTCTTCCCCACTTAGGGCAGACAGAAATAGCATGAGAGGAGTCACCACAATAGAAACATAACCCATTGCGTTTTCGAAACTCATGACGCTGTGCCCCAGAAGCCACTCTATCACACTGCATGGGTTCAGAAGCTGGCTCACAAGGCAACACTATCTCACGCATACCTCTACGCTCACGCAAACGTCTGTCAATTTGAATCGCTAATGACATAGAATCATTGAGACCAGAGGGAGCAGGGAAACCCACCATAACATCTTTTACATTCTCTGACAGCCCCTTCCGAAAAAGGGCTGCCAAAGCATCATCATTCCATTTGGTTAGGACTGCCCATTTTCGGAATTTCTGACAGTACAACTCAGCGTCCTCAAGCCCCTGATTTAATGCCAACAAGGTTCTTTCAGCTTGATCAGTGACATTAGGCTCATCGTACAATAACCCCAGAGCCAGAAAAAATGCATCAACATCACTCAAAACAGGGTCCCCAGGTGTCAGGGAAAAAGCCCAATCCTGAGGATCGCCGCGCAGGAGAGAGATGACAATTTGAACCTGCTGTGCTGCGTTCCCTGAGGACTTAGGTTTTAAGGCAAAAAACAACTTACAGTTATTTTTGAAATTCAGAAATTTGGCCCGATCTCCCAAAAACAAATCTGGCATGCGAATCCTAGGTTCCACAACCGGCAACCCAGCAAGATAGACAGCAATACTCCGAACCTCAGTGGCAAGCTGATCCACACGGCCAGACAGCTGTGCAAGCTCCATTGAG
>JARQOD010002259.1:0-51932 GCA_033576555.1 Oophaga sylvatica
GATCTGGAAGCATTTTCTGGACTCTTTGAATCCATGGTAGACATTGTAGGATTCGGTTAATATTCCAACTGGATGGTAAGTGTTTACTTCACCATTGTTAGGGTCTGCGGAATGCACCTAATAGACATTGTTGAGAGGTGCGTTCGCAGCCTGGGGTCCACCATGCAGGCGAAGCCCGCTGCTAGTAAGATGCCGAAAGTAGCGAGCTCTGTTATCCCGCAGAGTCCTAACGGGAATGCCACAGCGCTATATGGCGATAAGTATGAACTCACTTAACTTCAGTGAGCCGCAAAGTAAAATGCTAGGGCGCTGAACCAGCGTTATAAAGCGAACCCTGTTGCGTCACAGAGCCGCTGAGAAAAAGACTGTGTCCTGTTAGACTCACAGGGATAAACAGATAACTGCTGTGCGGATAGCAGTCCGTGATTATGCAGACAGCAACGCTATCAAGCAATCTCCTCACCGGAGAAGCCGGTATTCTAGGGGCTTATTTCAGCCAAGCCCTAACCACGTGCAGCCAAATCTCCTCACCGGAGAAGCCAGTATTCTAGGGCTTATTTCAGCCGAGCCCTAACCACATGCATACATGATCACACTGGCGCAAAGCACATAATGCAATTGATACTAGCGCATGGCGGCCCAGCCATGCCACCCTTTTATAGTAACAGCTACAGGACCTGCCAGAAACAAGGACCAATGAGAAACTGTTCCAAACACATGTAGTTTCAGAGCCTTCCTGGCGGACCAATAGGAGCTGCTGCAGTACCTGAACATGTGACCCCTGATCTCCAATGAGAGATCTTACCCTGGGCATGCTCAGAAGGGGAAAGCAGGACTTCGTCCCAAAGACGTTTGCTCCAGTACTGGCTATAATAGCAGATCCAGGAGAGGCAGCAGCAAGTCTTTGCACAGTATTGGAATGGGCAAGACGCTGGGACCGACGTCTCTGCTGAGCAGGCTCCACTGCGGACGGAAATGGATGAGAGACCGCAGCGGGACTGGTTCGAGACTCCCCTTGTGCAGCAGCGGGAACTCGAACCCTAACATTACCCCCACTCCTAGGTCCCCCCTTCCTTGGGCCTTGCTGTGCTCAAAGGCAGCGATGAGCTGCGGAGCGTGAACATGCTCGGCAGGTTCCCAGGACCTATCCTCAGACCCATAACCCCTCCATTCCACCAAATAAATTTTTTTTCCTTGTGCCACCTTGCACCCAACAATGGCGTTCACCTCATGATCATCGTAGATGAACCCGATGTCCCGGAAGATGACTCGGAAAACTGGGACATGGCCATGGGTTTCAGGAAGGACACGTGAAAGGTGTCGGAGATAACAAGGCGAGGCGGAAGGGCTAGGCGGTAAACCACCGGGTTCACCTGCTCAAGAACTTTAAAGGGACCCAAAAAGCGAGGTGCCAACTTGATGGACTCTACACCTAGCCTGATGTTTCAGGCCGAGAGCCACACTAGGTCACCAGGAGCAAATATAGGTGCGGGGCACCTATGGGCTTCGGCCGAAGATCTCATCCTCTCTTTGGAGGCCTAAATGGCATCCTGGGTGCGGTCCCAAATGTCCCGTGCCTCCACAGCCCAGTCTGCCACCCTGGAATCGTCAGAAGACACGGGCATGGGCACTGGTACCCGCGGATGCTGACCGTAGTTCAGGATGAATGAGGTCTGTCCGGTGGAATCAGCCACAGCATTATTTAGAGCGAACTCAGCCCATGGTAGCAAGTATGCCCAGTCATCCTGCCTGGCAGAGACAAATTGTCGCAAGTATGTGACCAAGGTCTGGTTGGCCCTCTCTACCAACCCATTCGTCTCGGGATGGTATGCAGAGGAGAGATTCAACTCAATGCTGAGCAAACGACACAGCTCTCTCCAGAACCGAGACGCAAACTGGGGACCTCGATCACTGACAATTTTGTCTGACATACCGTGTAGGCGGAAAATGTGCCTAATGAATAATGCTGCCAAGGCCCGTTCAAACGGTAACCGTGGTAACGGCACAAAGTGCACCATTTTGGAGAAGTGGTCGGTTATCACCCAGATGATGGTGCAGCCCCGAGACTTGGGTAAGCCCACCACAAAATCCATCCCAACCATCTCCCAGGGCCTGTCTGCCACCGGCAAAGGGAAAAGTAACCCAGCTGGCCGTTGTCGAGGGACTTATTCTTGGCGCAGGAGACGCACGCCTGAACGTATTCCCTGATGTCACGGACCATATGTGGCCACCAGTATGTCCTCGCCAGCAACTTAGATGTCCTCTTTGCCCCAAAATGTCCACCCACCCTGGACGAGTGTGCCCAAGAGAGTACCTCCAGTCGCAAATTGATGGGCACAAAAGTCTTGCCTGGAGGCACAGACTCGAGCGAAACCGGGGCCACAGTTCTTAGGCTTTCTGTGGGGACAATCAGCCGAGGCTCCTCCTCCACCTCCTCAGAGGACACCACGGAGCGAGACAGAGCATCGGCATGAATGTTCTTCTCCCCAGAGAGAAAATGGAGGGTGAAATGGAACCGGGAGAAGAACAGGGACCATCTGGCCTGACGGGAATTTAGCCGCTGGGCGGTCTGTAAATAGACCAAATTTTTGTGGTCAGTGAACACTTGAAAGGGAAAGCGAGCCCCCTCCAAGAGATGTCTCCACTCGGAAAAGGCCAACTTCATGGCTGGCAACTCCCTATCCCCAATGGAATAATTCCTCTCCGCTGGTGTGAAGGTCTTGGAGAAGAAGAAGCAAGGATGTTTACGACTTTGAGCATCCTTTTGGAAAAGGACTGCTTCAGCACCAACGGACGAGGCATCTACCTCCAATATAAAAGGTTTATCAACCTCGGGACGATGTAAGATAGGAGTGCTAGCAAAATGGGACTTGATTGAAGTAAAGTCCTTGTAAACCTCCTCTGACCACAACTTGGGATTGGCTCCCTTCTTGGTGAGGGCTACCAAGGGAGCAACCAACGTAGAGAAGTGGGGAATGAATTGGCGATAGTAATTAATGAACCCCATAAAGCGCTGCACCTCTTTAAGAGAGTGGGGTTCTTGCCAATCCATTACAGCCTGTAGTTTGGCAGGATCCATAGCCAATCCCTGAGTGGAGATGATATAGCCCAGGAATGGCAGAGACTCCTGCTCAAACACACACTTCTCCAACTTCCTATATAAGGAATTCGCCCCCAAGAGGTCGAAAACCCTGCAAACATCTCTCCGGTGGGTGTCCATATCTGGAGAAAAGATGAGAATGTCATCCAGATAGACTACCACAGAGGTGGCAAGCATGTCCTGGAAGATGTCATTTACGAAATCTTGGAAGACGGCTGGAGCATTACAGAGCCCAAACGGCATCACTAGGTATTCGTAATGTCCATCTCTGGTATTGAACGCCGTCTTCCATTCGTCCCCCTCACAGATGCGGATCAGGTTATAGGCACCACGAAGATCCAGCTTAGTAAATACCCTTGCTCCCGGAGCCTATCAAAGAGCTCAGATATTAGAGGCAAAGGATATTTGTTCTTAACGGTAATGGCGTTAAGACCCCTATAGTCTATACACGGTCGTAATTCTCCATTCTTCTTCTGCACGAATAAAAATCCTGCCTCTGCTGGTGACACTGACTTCCTAATGAACCCTCTTGCCAGATTTTCCTGGATGTATTGTGACATGGCCTACGTCTCAGGAAGAGAGAGAGGATACACTCTTCCCCGAGGGTGCTCCGTTCCAGGCAAGAGGTCTATAGGACAGTCATAGGGGCGATGAGGCGGAAGAGTCTCCGCTGCCTTTTTGGAGAATACGTCTGCGTATGACCGATAAACCTTGGGGAGAGAAGCAAGGTCTATAGGTATCTCCGTGGTGGAAACCTGAACGTCCTCTCTGAGACATCTGTCTCTGCAATGATCACCCCAACCCAGTATTCTCCCAGAGGACCACTCAGTATGCGGAGAGTAGTGGCGAAGCCAGGGTAATCCCACCAAAACCTCATCCATTCCCTCAGGAAGAACAAAAAGGGATATATTCTCCTGATGAGAAGGGAACATAGACAGAGGTAGTGAGACAGTGTGGTGGGTGATTTGTGAGGGCAGCATTGCTCCATTCAATACTCTCACCGATATTGGCTCGGCGAGCGTCACCAGCGGTATGGAATGGCGAGAGGCAAAGGAGAAGGACATAAAATTCCCCTCTGCCCCAGAGTCCACACAAAGCTTGGCGGGAAGAGTGGCTGAACCTAGAGAGATTAACCCTTTAAGGAACACTTTCGGAGCAAAATCCCTCGCGTCTAATGACCCTGCACCCATGGTCACGGAATATGACCGTTTACTCATTCGCTGAGGACATCGGTTGGCATAATGTCCTGGCTGTTGACACACTCTACAGACCACGGATACTCGAGTGGTCCGAGACTTAGATCTCACTCGAGTAGTCTCCACGGTCTCTGGGGAGTCGGACGCCCAAACGGGAAATTCAAGAGGTTTGGCAAAGGTGGGTGCCAGCCGAAACCTCTGCCTACACTGGGTCCGCTCTAACCTCCGCTCGTGAAAACGGAGGTCGATGCGGGTAGATATAGAAATGAGTTTCTCCAGTGTGGCAGGAATCTCCCTGGTAGCCAAAGCGTCCTTTACATGGTCTGCCAGTCCTCTCCAGAACACTGGAATAAGAACTTTATCTGGCCACTCTAATTCAGAGGCCAAAGTCCAAAATTGGACTGAGAACTGGCTGACCATGGACAAGCCCTGTGACATTGCCAGCAGTTGGAGTGCTGTATCGTGCGTGACCTGAGGTCCTAAAAGACCTTTTTCAGAGCCTCCAAAAACCGAGGAGCACTCCGCACCACACGATCGTCACGCTCCCACAGCGGCGTTGCCCACTCCAATGCTCTGCCCGACAGAAGAGACACAATAAAAGCCACTTGTGCCCGTTCCGTGGGGAAACGTGTTGCCAGAAGCTCAAGCTGTATAGAGCACTGACTCACGAATCCCCGACAATGTTTACTGTCACCCGTAAACTTGTCTGGAAGTGGGAGGTGGAATAATGTCGGAGCAGAGGTAGCGGTGGACAAACTGGCTGCAGCTACGCTAGCAGCCTGAACAGCGACTGCGGTAACATCCACAGCTGAGGTTGTGCGCTCAAGGACCGCCAACCTACCCTCCAGCTGCTGGATGTACTGCTGTAGACGCTGGTCGTCCGCCATTTTACTAGCCAGACCCTCGTACTAGCATTATGTTAGGGTCTGCGGAACGCACCTAATAGATATTGTTGAGAGGTGCGTTCGCAGCCCGGGGTCCACCGTGCAGGCGAAGCCCGCTGCTAGTAAGATGGCGAAAGTAGCGAACTCTGTTATCCCGCAGAGTCGCTAAAATAAACGCCGTAGCCCGCTGTGGCTGTTAGTGCGAACTCTGTTAATCCCCAGAGCCGCTAACTGGAATGCCACAGCGCTATATGGCTATAAGTACGAACTCACTTAACTTCAGTGAGCCGCAAAGTAAAACACTAGGGCGCTGAACCAGCGTTATAAAGCGAACCCTGTTGCATCACAGAGCCGCTGAGAAAAAGACTGTGTCCTGTTAGACTCACAGGGATACACAGATAACTGCTGTGCGGATAGCAGTCCGTGATCATGCAGACAGCAACGCAATCAAGCAATCTCCTCACCGGAGAAGCCGGTATTCTAGGGCTTATTTCAGCCAAGCCCTAACCACGTGCAGCCAAATCTCCTCACTGGAGAAGCCAGTATTCTAGGGGATTATTTCAGCCGAGCCCTAACCACATGCATACATGATCACACTGGCGCAAAGCACATAATGCAATTGATACTAGCGCATGGCGGCCCAGCCATGCCACCCTTTTATAGTAACAGCTACAGGACCTGCCAGAAACAAGGACCAATGAGAAACTGTTCCAAAACACATGTAGTTTCAGGGCCTTCCTGGTGGACCAATAGGAGCTGCTGCAGTACCTGAACATGTGACCACTGATCTCCAATGAGAGATCTTACCCTGGGCATGCTCAGAAGGGGAAATGCAGGACTTCGTCCCAAAGACGTCTGCTCCAGTACTGGCTATTATAGCAGATCCAGGAGAGGCAGCAGCAAGTCTCTGCACAGTATTGGAATGGGCAAGATGCTGGGACCGACGTCTCTGCTGAGCAGGCTCCACTGCGGACGGAGATGAATGGGAGACTGCAGCGGGACTGGTTCGAGACTCCCCTTATG
Source organism: Oophaga sylvatica (assembly GCA_033576555.1). NCBI lineage: Eukaryota > Metazoa > Chordata > Amphibia > Anura > Dendrobatidae > Oophaga > Oophaga sylvatica. The sequence goes on from JARQOD010002259.1 coordinate 6,204, forward strand.
CAGCAGCAGGAACTCGAACCCTAACAACCATTCTATCACATTTTCAAAGCTTTTTTGCAGACAATATGCAATCATCAAGTGTCAGAAAGCCAAGAGCCTTCACATTGAGATTGCATTTTGCATTACTACAAAGTAATCTATTGTGTTTCAATTTAAAAATGAAAGACCATCCTCAATTCATACGATTTCATTTTTTGCAGTCTCTTAAATCTGATATCTTCAGGCCAATTACCATGAGAAATTTGTGTTCAACTGCTTGATGGTTCCTGTGCAATACACAGACATTTCACAATGATAAATACAGTAAAAGATCTTGTCAAACACTTTATTTACTGCATTGTTGTGAAATGATGTGCATGCACAGAGCTTAGGGTGTAAACTACTTGAGTATTGCCTGGGATATGGCATGGTTCAGGCACTTTTTAGAAGACCCGTAGGATGTTTCTACCATCCATGACAAAGTAGCATCAGCTAAATGTTGCATATTGAGGCCATTTTGGACCTTCTATCAAGAAAGGATTCAATTAGAAGAACCTTGAGGAACGTAGAAGGCCTGTATTCATCAATTTTAGGAAAACTCTAAATCAAAGTAAATAGAACAATTTCATTATTTCAATTTTGCATTCTTTCTTTTCCATTTTTCCTAGCTGACATTTTTGTTTTGTTTTGTATAGGTAAGAAAATGGTTTATCTGGAAGCCCTTTCTAGACCCTTTGGAACCATGGAAGACATTTTGGAATTCACGTCACACTCCAATTTTGTGGTATTTATTCCACCATTCACTTAAATGTCCAAAACTTTAAATGGAGTCTGTGTGCAATCATCAAGTTTTGGAAAGCTGAGAGGCTTTATATTGAGATTGCATTTTGTTTTACTACAAGTTAAACAGTTGTATTTTAGTTGGAAAAGCAAAGTATTATACCGGATACAGGCATTTACCTCTTTGCCATTGTTGAAACATGTTATACCTCAGGCAAAATATGGTAAGAAGTTATGTATAACTGCTTTTTTGTTCCTGTGCAATACCCGCACATTTCACAATGATAAATACAGTAAAAGATCTTGTCTTACAATTGGTGTTAATGCATTGTGGTGAAATTATGTGAATGCACAGAACTATGAACTTTTTGGTCCTTGCATGAGCATCTTTGTCAAAAGGAAACTTTAAATTATACAATTGTGGGGATATTTTGGACCTTCGATCAAGAGAGGATTCCATCAGAAGAACTGTGAAGATGTGTGGCTTTTATTCATCTTTTTTGCAAGATGCCAAATCAAAGTAAGTGGAGCAACTTTTTTATTTAATTTCAATATTTGGATCTGATCTACTCTGTGCTAATTAATAAGTTTTTTTGGTTTGCTTTTTTGTAGGTCAGAACAATTCAGATCTGGAAGCATTTTCTGGACTCTTTGAATCCATGGTAGACATTGTGGATTCGGTTAATACTTCAACTGGATGGTAAGTATTTACTTCACCATTCTATCACATTTTCAAAGCTTTTTTGCAGACAATTTGCAATCATCAAGTGTCAGAAAGCCAAGAGCCTTCACATTGAGATTGCATTTTGCATTACTACAAAGTAATCTATTGTCCCCAGCTACCATGGACCCGTGGCCCAGATTGCCCTGCAGTTGCAGAAGTTGTCCTTGGAACTTGCGGACATTAAGCCCAAAGGGTTTTTGTTCCCCCCGGAGCAAACCAGGTCTGAACCTAAGGTTGCTCTCCCAGACAGGTTCACTGGTGGGCGGGACAAATTTTTTACCTTCCGGAAGGCATGTAAATTATACTTTCGGCTGCGGCCTCGGTCATCGGGGAGTGAAGAGCAGAGGGTGGGAATTGTCATCTCGCTCTTACAAGGGGACCCTCAATCCTGGGCGTTCTCTTTTCCCCCCGGGGTTCCCCGGCCCTCCAGTCAGTAGATCGATTTTTTGCTGCCCTGGGTCTGGTGTATGTGACCCGGACCGGGTCTCCCTTGCTGAAACGAAGGTTACGTAGGATACAGCAGGGAGATCGTCCGGCAGAGGAATTTTCTTCTGAGTTCCGTAGATGGGCCACAGATACCAGTGGAATGACCCAGCTCTTAGGAGCCAGTTTTGTCAAGGTTTCTGACAAATTAAAAGATGTTTTGGCTCAGTATGATTCTCCTCCGTCACTGGAGGCTGCTATGGCCCTTGCTATTCGTATTGATAGACGCTTCGGGGGAGGTGTGAGGTAACTCCGCCCCCTGTTATGACTCCACCCACTACTAAAGTCCCTTTTATTGAGGTTCCCCTGGCCTGTTTCTGAGGAACCTATGCAGTTGGGAGGGACATCATTTTGTAGGAGGGAATCAGCGGTGCGCCGCAAGACAAGAATGTGTTTCTTCTGCGGAAGAGAGGGACATTTTGTTGGGGGGTGCCCTTCCGTGCCTCATTGAGCAAAAAGTCACCGAAAAACTGTTAATCCCAGGTTGTGTGGGAACGGCAACCTGGGAGTAGGTATTTCGTCCCCAGGTCCGTCTCAATTCCTCGTGCCTGCGGAGGTGGTGGTTGGTGCGAGAGTTGAGAGGATTTCTGTTCTTCTTGATAGTGGGTCTGGGGCTAATATGGTGGACGCTCGGTTTGCCCAGGTGCAAGGTATGCAACTGAGTGTATTGGCCAAACCGATCCCTATACTTTCTATTGACGCCAGACCTCTCGGTCAAGGTAGCTTTGTACAAGCTTCATAACATAGACCTTCGAGTAGGGGCAATACATAAAGAACAGTTGTCTTGTTATGTTTGGAGGGTCTTCCTACTCCTATTGTGTTGGGACTTCCCTGGTTGGCTAAACATAACCCAGTGATTGATTGGCAATCCAGAAAGATAAGCCAGTGGGTGATTTTTGCAAGAATAACTGCATGAAAACGGTCATCGGTGCGGTCGTGCCTAGGACTTTGCCTCCTTTTCTGGAGGACTTTGGGGAGATGTTCTCAGAGGAGGGGTGTCAAAAGTTACCCTCCTCATCGCACGTATGACTGCTCAATAAAATTGCTTCCTGATGCCTTATCTCGTAGTTTCCCAGGGGCTGGAAAGACGGATGGCCCGGTTCCATCCTTCAGGAAGGAGTGCTGAATGGTCTGAGTGCTATAGGGAACTGTTTCAAGCGGAGGTCTGATAGGAGGAGAGTGTCTGGTCCGGACCTAGGTGTGAACGATCTGGTGTGGTTGTCTACCAAGAATATAAAAACGCAAAGTTCCCTCCTGAAAACTGGGTCCCAGGTTCATCGGTCCATACAGGATCAGTTCTATAATTAATCCTGTGGCATTTCGTCTGGACCTCCCTCCTACTTTTTAAAATCCATAATGTATTCCACAAATCGTTGCTTAAGAGGTACGTGGCGCCAGTTATACCGTCACTTCTACCTCCTCCTCCAGTGGTGGTCAATGGTAACTTAGAATTTCAAGTGTTGAAGATCATTGACTCACGTCTGAATCGTCGGTCCCTTCAGTACCTGGTTCATTGGAAGGGGTATGGTCCTGAGGAGAGGACGTGGGTCCCTGCGTCGGAGGTTAACGCAGATCGATTGGTTCGGACCTTCCACACAACTTAACCCGGGCAGACCTGGCCCTGAGGGTCCGGAGGCCCCTCGTAGAAGGGGGGGTACTGTCATGGGTGCATCGCCACGAGGATCGTCGCGATTGCACATTCGACTTCTCGCAGCTGAGTTGCTGTTACTTTGTGTTTGGTGGTGAGGGAGTTAATTTTACCTAGCTCTTTGCTAAGACTAGTCCAGCCTCGCCCGGCTGCTTTTGATATGTTCTAATTAGTTTCCTTTATATAGCTGCCAGTCTGCTGGTTAGATGCCGGTGAAAGCATTCATACAGACTGCAGTTAGAATCGGTTCTGAGAAGACATAAGCTAAGAGTTTCTTTGTTGTTTCTCCACTCCTTGCTTATAGTTTATCTTCTAGACCTTTGGTGTTCCTTCTGTGTTTGAGTGTTGTATGACAGTATTTACTTTATTCGTTGTCTTTCTTATTTGTCTTTACTGTCCTTTAAACCGCTACCTGTTCATTCCCTGTGGTGGTAATCAGGGTCATTCTAAGGACTAGATTACAGTGGTCAGGGATTTATAGGAGACAGGGTTTACGCTGGCGGCCTGGACCTCTGTACCTTTAACAGTACCTCCAGGTAGAGGGACTAGTCAGGACCCCAGTTTAGGGTCAGCATAGACCCCGGTCCACCTCTAGCCGGAGACAGCGTAAAAACGGATTCCGTATTGACCCATTGGATATTCTGTCAGGTAATTATATGCCATCAAATACCTATGCATATATATATATATCTGCTAGACAGCGTGACATCTGTTTTGTGTTTCAATTAAAAAAAAATGAAAAGACCATCCTCAATTCAGACGATTTCATATTTTGCAGTCTCTTAAATCTGATGTCTTCAGGCCTGATACAGTGAGAAATTTGTGTTCAACTCCTTGATGGTTCCTGTGCAATATACAGAAATTTCACAATGATAAATACAGTAAAATATCTTGTCAAACACTTGATTTTACTGCATTGTTGTGAAATGATGTGCATGCAAGAGCTTAGGGTGTAAACTACTTGAGTATAGCATGGGATATGGCATGGTTGAGGCACTATATAGAAGAACCGTGGGAAGTTTCTACCATCCATGACAAAGTAGCATCAGCTAAATGTTGCATCTTGAGGCCATTTTGGACCTTCTATCAAGAAATGATGCAATTAGAAGAACCTTTAGGAACGAAGAAGGCGTTATTCATCAATTTTAGGAAAACCCTAAATCAAAGTAAATAGAACAATTTCAGTATTTCAATTGTTGCATTCTTTCTTTTCCATTTGTCCTAGCTGACATTTTTGTTTTGTTTTGTATAGGTAAGAAAATGGTTTATCTGGAAGCCCTTTTTGTCCCTTGGGAACCATGGAGGACATTTTGGAATTCACGTCACATTCCAATTTTGTGGTATTTATTCCACCGTTCACTTAAATGTCCAAAACTTTGAATGAAGTCTATGTGCAATCATCAAGTTTTAGAAAGCTGAGAGGCTTTACATTGAGATTATATTTTTTTTTACTACAAGTTAAACAGTTGTATTTTAGTTAGAAAAAGCAAAGGACCATACCTGATACAGGCATTTACCTCTTTGCCATTGTTGAAACATGTTATCCTCTGGCAAGTTATGGTAAGAAGTTATGTATAACTACTTTTTTGTTCCTGTGCAAGACCCACACATTTCACAATGATAAATGTAGTAAAAGATCTTGTCTTACAATTGGTTTTAATGCATTGTGGTGAATAGATGTTAATGCACAGAACTATGAACTTTTTGGTCCTTGCATGAGCATCTTTGTCAAAAGGAATCTTTAACCCCTCTCTGACATTAGACGTACTATCCCGTCCATAAAACCCGTGCCATTCTGACCATGGACGGGATAGTACGTCATAGGCGATTAGCTGCGCTCCCCGAGGGAGCGCAGCTAATCGCCGCCGGGTGTCAGCTGATTATCACAGCTGACACCCGTGACTGTGTGTCAGGAGCGGTCACGGACCGCTCCCGGCACATTAACCCCTTGCACACCGCGATCAAACATGATCGCGGTGTACTGGGGGCACAGGGGAGGATCGCGCAGTGTGGGGGCTCCCTGCGCGCCCCCCTGAGACCCTCAGACCAGCGCGATGTGATCGCGCTGCTCTGAGGGCTTCCTCCCTCTCCCAGGACCCGATCCAAGATGGCGCCGGGGTCCTGGAGGGAGGCGGCTACCTCAGTGCCTGCCGAGAGCAGGCATGAGGAAGCGTCCTGCACTGCCTGTCACATCGCTGGTGTGACAGAGTGCTGTGCACACTGTCACACCAGCGATCTGATGAAATACAGTGATGTCCCACCCTGGGACAAAGTAAAAAAGTAAAAAAAAGTAAAATAAACATGTAAAAAAAAATCCAAAAAAAAAAAAAAAAAAAAAAAATATTCCCCAATAAATTCATTACTTATTGTAAATAAAAAAAATAAAACAATAAAAGCACACATATATGGTATCGCCGCGTCCGTAACGACCCCCCCTATAAAAAATGTCCCCACTAGTTAACCCCTTTTGTGAACCCCTTAAAAAAATAAAAAATAAAAACGAAGCAAAAAATCAGTGCTTTATCATCATACCGCTGAACAAAAAGTGGAATACACGCGATCAAAAAGACGGATATAAATAACAATGGTACCGCTGAAAACGTCATCTTGTCCCGCAAAAAACGAGCCGTCACACAGCATCATCAGCAAAAAAATAAAAAAGTTATAGCTCGCAGAATAAAGCGATGCAAAAATAATTATTTTTTATATAAAATTGTTTTTATTCTATAAAAGCGCGAAAACATAAAAAAATGATATAAATGAGGTATCGCCATAATCGTACTGACCCGAAGAATAAAACTGCTTTATCGATTTTACCACACGCGGAACAATAAAAACGCCTCACCCAAAAGAAATTCATGAATTGCTGATTTTTTGTTCATTCTAACCTCCCAAAAATCGAAATAAAAAGCGATCAAAAAATGTCACGTGCTCAAAAATGGTACCAATAAAAGCGTCACCTCGTCCCGCAAAAATTAAGACCTCACATGACTCTGTGGGCAAAATATGCAAAAATTATAGCTCTCAAAATGTGGCGATGCAAAAAACTACTTTTTGCAATAAAAAGCGTCTTTTAGCGTGACAGCTGCCAATCATAAAAACCGCTATAAATAGTAAATCAAACCCCCCTTTATCACCCCCTTAGTTAGGGAAAAATAATAAAATAAAAAAAATGTATTTATTTCCATTTTCCCATTAGGGTTAGGGTTAGGGTTTCGGCTAAAGTTAGGGTTAGGGTTGGCGCTAAAGTTAGGATTAGGGTTAGAGTTTGGATTAGGGTTAGGGTTGGGATTAGGGTTGGGACTAGGGTTAGGGGTGTGTTGGGGTTAGGGTTGGAGTTAGAATTGGGGGGTTTCCGCTGTTTAGGCACATCAGGGGCTCCTCCAAATGTGACATGGCGTCTGATCTCCATTCCAGCCAATTCTGCTTGAAAAAGTCAAACGGTGTTCCTTCACTTCTGAGCTCTGCCATGCGTCCAAACAGTAGTTTATCCCCACATATGGGGTATCAGCGTACTCTGGACCCCAAGAGTTTATTGTGAAATTTGTCCTATTTCTTCTGTTACCCTTGGGAAAATAAAAAAACTGGGGGCGAAAATATTATTTTTGTAAAGAAAATAAGATTTTTTTGTTTTTACGGCTGTACATTATAAACTTCTGTGAAGCACTTGGGGCTTCATAGCGCTCACCACACATCTAAATAATTCCTTGTGGGGTCTATTTTTCCAAAATGGGGTCACTTGTTGGGGATTTCCACTGTTTAGGCGCATCAGGGGCTCTCCAAATGCGACATGACGCCCCCAGACCATTCCATCAAAGTCTGCAATCCAAAACGTCACTACTTCCCTTTCCGAGCCCTGACATGCGCCCATACAGTAGTTTTCCTCCCACATATTGGGTATCAGCGTACTCAGGACAAATTGGACAACAACTTTTGGGGTCCAATTTCTCCTGTTACCCTTGTGAAAATAAAATATTGGGGGCAAAAAAATCATTTTTGTAAAAAAAAAAGGATTTTTTATTTTTACGGCTGTGCGTTATAAACTTCTGTGAAGCACTTCGGGTTCAAAGTGCTCACCACACATCTAGGAAGTTCCTAGTGGGGTCTATTTTCCAAAATGGGGTCACTTGTGGGGGGTTTCCACTGTTTAGGCGCATCAGGGGCTCTCCAAATGCGACATGACGCCCCCAGACCATTCCATCAAAGTCTGCAATCCAAAACGTCACTACTTCCCTTTCCGAGCCCTGACATGCGCCCATACAGTAGTTTTCTCCCACATATTGGGTATCAGCGTACTCAGGACAAATTGGACAACAACTTTTGGGGTCCAATTTCTCCTGTTACCCTTGTGAAAATAAAATATTGGGGGCGAAAAATCATTTTTGTAAAAAAAAAAAAGGATTTTTTATTTTTACGGCTGTGCGTTATAAACTTCTGTGAAGCACTTCGGGGTTCAAAGTGCTCACCACACATCTAGATAAGTTCCTTGTGGGGTCTATTTTCCAAAATGGGGTCACTTGTGGGGGGTTTCCACTGTTTAGGCGTATCAGGGGCTCTCCAAATGCGACATGACGCCCCCAACCATTCCATCAAAGTCTGCAATCCAAAACGTCACTACTTCCCTTCCGAGCCCTGACGTGCACCCATACAGTAGTTTTCTCCTACAATTGGGTATCAGCGTACTCAGGACAAATTGGACAACAACTTTTGGGTTCCAATTTCTTCTGTTACCCTGTGAAAATAAAATTTTGGGGGGCGAAATAATCATTTTTGTAAAAAAAAAAAGGATTTTTTATTTTAAGGCTGTACGTTATAAACTTTAGTGAAACACCTGGGGGTTCAAAGTTCTCACCACACATCTAGATAAGTTCCTTGAGGGTCTAGTTTCCAAAATGGTGTCATTTGTGGGGGGTTTCCACTGTTTAGGCAGATCAGGAGCTCTCCAAACACGACATGGCGTCCAGCCAATTCTGCGTTGAAAAAGTGAGACGGCGCTCCTTCCCTTCCAAACTCTGCCATGCACCCAAACAGTGGTATACCCCCACATATGGGGTATCAGTGTACTCAGGACAAATTGCACAATAACTTTTGGAGTCTTGTTACCCTTGGAAAAATAAAAATTCGGGTGAAAAGATCATTTTTGTGGAAAAAATATGATTTTTAAATTTTACGGCTCTACGTTATAAACTTGTGTGAAGCACTTGAGCGTTCAAATTGCTCACCAAAGATCTAGATAAGTTCCTTAGGGGGTCTAGTTTCCCAATGGGTCATTTGTGGGGGTTTCCACTGTTTAGGGACATCAGGGGCTCTCCAAATGCAACATGGCATCCAATCTCAATTCCAGCCAATTTTGGTTGGAAAAAGTCAAATGGTGCTCCTTCCCTTCCGAGCTCTGCCGTGCGCCCAAACAGTGGTTCCCCCCCACATATGGGGCATCAGCGTATTCAGGACAAATTGGACAACAACTTATGTGGTCCAATTTCTCCTGATACCCTTGGGAAAATAAAAAATTAGTGACTAAAAGATAATTTTTGTGGGAAAAAAATAGGATTTTTTATTTCATGCCCGGGCATTATAAACTTGTGTGAAGCACTTGGGGGTTCAAAGTGCTCACCAAAGATCTAGATAAGTTCCTTAGGGGGTCTAGTTTCCAAAATGGGGTCACTTGTGGGGGATTTCCACTGTTTAGGCTCATCTGGGCACTGCAAACGGAACATGGAACCCCCATCAACGTCTGCATTCCAAAACGTTACTACTTCCTTTCCAAGCCCTGCCGTGCGCCCAAACAGTTTTCCACCCCACATATGGGGTATCAGCGTACTCAGGACAAATTGGACAACAACTTTTGGGGTCCAATTTCCTTGGGAAAATTCAAAAATTTAGGACTAAAAAATCATTTTTGTGGAAATTTTTTTTTTTTTTTTTCACACCCAGGCATTATAAACTTTTGTGAAACACTTGGGGGTTCAAAGTGCTCACAACAGATCTAGATAAGTACCTTAGGGGGTCTAGTTTCCAAAATGGTGTCACTTTGTGGGGTTTCCACTGTTTAGGCGCATCAGAGGTTCTCCAAGCGCGACATGGCGTCCAATCTCAACTCCAGCCAATTTTAGTTTGAAAAAGTCAAACGGTGCTCCTTCCCTTACGAGCTCTGCCGTGTGCCCAAACAGTGGTTTTCCCCCACATATGGGGTATTGGCGTACTCAGGAGAAATTGCATAACAACCTTATCTGTCCATTTTCTCCTTTTACCCTTGTGAAAATAAAAAAAAAGTTTGTAAAAGATCATTTTTTTTGGCTAAAAAGTTAAATATTCATTTTTTCCTTCCACGTTGCTTTAGTTCCTGTGAAGCACCTGAAGGGTTAATAAACTTCTTGAATGTGGTTTTGAGTACCTTGAGGGGTGCAGTTTTTAGAATGGTGTCACTTTTGGGTATTTTCTGTCATGTAGACCCCTCAAAGTGACTTCAAATGAGAGGTGGTCCTAAAAAAAATGGCTTTGTAAATTTTGTTGTAAAAATGAGAAATCGCTGGTCAACTTTTAACCCATATAATTTCCTAACAAAAAAAAAATTTTGATTCCAAAATTGTGCTGATGTAAAGTAGACATGTGGGAAATGTTATTTCTTAACTATTTTGTGTGACATATTTCTCTGTTTTAAGGGAATAAAAATTCAAAGTTTGAAAATTGCTAAATTTTCAAAATTTTCGCCATATTTGCGTTTTTTTCAAAAATAAACGCAAGTTATATGGAAGAAATTTTACCACTAACATGAAGTACAATATGTCACGAGAAAACAATCTCAGAATCGCGAAGATCCGTTGAAGCGTTCCGGAGTTATAACCTCATAAAGAGACAGTGGTCAGAATTGTAAAAATTGTCCCGGTCATTAACGTGCAAACCACCCTTGGGGTGAAGGGGTTAAATTATACGATTGTGGGACATTTGGACCTTCGATCAAGAGAGGATTCCATCAAAAGAACTTTGAAGATGTGTGGCTTTTATATATCTTTTTTTGCAAGATGCCAAATCAAAGTAAGTGGAGAAACGTTATTATTTAATTTCAATATTTGGATCTGATCTACTCTGTGCTATTTAATAAGTTTTTTGGTTTGCTTTTTTGTAGGTCAGAACAATTCAGATCTGGAAGCATTTTCTGGACTCTTTGAATCCATGGTAGACATTGTAGAATTCGGATAATACTCCAATGGATGGTAAGTATTTACTTCACCATTCTATCACATTTTGAAAGGTTTTTTGCAGTTAATTTGCAATCATCAAGTGTCAGAAAGCCAAGCGCCTTCACATTGAGATTGCATTTTGCATTACTACAAAGTAATCTATTGTGTTTCAATTTAAAAATGAAAGACCATTCTCAATTCATACGATTTCATTATTGCAGTCTCTTAAATCTGATATCTTCAGGCCAATTACCGTGAGAAATTTGTGTTCAACTGCTTGATGGTTCCTGTGCAATACACAGACATTTCAAAATGATAAATACAGTAAAAGATCTTGTCAAAACACTTTATTTTACTGCATTGTTGTGAAATGATGTGCATGCACAGAGCTTAGGGCGTAAACTACTTGAGTATTGCCTGGGATATTGCATGGTTCAGGCCATGGGCGTACCCAGGATCAAAACTAGGGGGGGGCAAGCCAATGTCGCATCTTATACAGGTCACATCATATACACTGTAACATTATCCTGCATATTAGGTATGGAGCATTAGAACTGTTGTATATTGTTATAATACAGCAGTGCATGCGACACTACGCTGTATATACCAATATATTATACATGGCAGTCGCGCTCATGTCAGGAGCGGTACCAGCAAGTCCGAGGAAAGCAGTGCGATCCTCGCATGAGTTATATGGCCGTCTATCTATGCCCTTGTTATAATAATACTGAAATATTAATCTATTATTAAATTTATTAAGGAGCTCACAAGTAAAAAAAAAAAGCCCCCTACCTCCCCTGTCCCCCACCCACACCCCAACAGCCCATTGTCTCATATGCACCCCTCAGTGCTCTGTCCCACGACCCCACAATACCCCCATCCTCTCACATGCACCCCTCAGTGCTCTGTTGCCCCTCCCCACTTCAGCCCCCACAATACCCCCATCTTCTCACAGTAAAACCCCCAGTGCCCTAGCCCCACAATACCCCCATCCTCTTACATTCAACCCCAGTGACCTGTCCACCCTCCCTCACAATACCCCATCCTCTCACATCAACCCCTGTGCGCCAGCCCCCACAATATCCCCATCCTCTCACATTCACCAACCAGTGCCTGTATCCCCTCCCCACAAATACCCCATCCTCTCACATTCACTCTCTGTGCCATGTTGCCCCTCCCCCACTTCAGCCCCCACAATACCCCATCCTCTCACATTAACCCCCCCAGTGCCCTAGCCCCCACAATACCCCCATCCTCTTACATTCACCCCAGTGCCCTGTACCCCTCCCCCACAATACCCCCATCCTCTCACATTAACCCCCTCAGTGCCCTAGCCCCCACAATACCCCATCCTCTTACATTTACCCCCCAGTGCCCTGTACCCTCTCCCCCACAATACCCCCATCCTCTCACATTAACCCCCCAGTGCCCTAGCCCCCACAATACCCTCATCATTTTACATTCACCCCAGTGCCCTGTACCCCTCCCCCACAGTACCCCATCCCTCACATTCCCCCACAGTGACCATGACATGCCTGAGCAGAATGATGTAATGTATGTAGTACAGTTCATATAGCGTCTTGTGCTTGGGTGCGATGAACATACATGAGACACAGGTTTGATATAGAAAAGTCCTGTATTACTTCATACAAGTTGGCAGAAATAGTCACACAGTTGCAGACAACAGAAACAGGAGACACAGCAGGCCAGAGTAATCCAAGCTCAGCAATCACTCTCCAATACAGATTCAGGATCTTCTTCTCTGTTACCGTAAGTCCATGCAAACGTGGGTCTTTCAAAGAGCAGGGTTCAGAGTCCACAAGTGCTTCAGAGTTCCTCAGTAGGAATAGCTGAGTACAAGGTCCAAGGCTTACAGGAGTCAAGTCACAGGTTCACTGCAGGCTAGATTCTGAAGCACTGATTGCTCAGCTGTGGCTGCTTAAGAAGCAAAAGGAGAGAATCAGGGCGGGAACATGCAAGCTGGAAACTCCATTTTGACTGAGGGCAAGATAGCTGCAGCAAGACAGAAAGTAAATGGCTGACGAACAAACTGAGTTTCAGGAATATATACATAGAACCTTACATTACTCCCCCCTTAAGGACAACCTCCGATGACCTCAGACCAGGCTTGTGTGAGTACCTCTGATGAAACTGACGGAGCAAGCGAGGAGCATTAACGTTATTGACCAGTTCCCAGAGTTGTCCTCCACTGGGTAGCCCTGCCATTTAATCAGATATTGTAACTGATTTCTATACAACCGGAATCTAAAATCCTTTCCACCACAAATTCTTCCTGACCATCGACTAGCACTGGGTCAGGGCAAGGAGAGGAATGTCCAGGAAATGTATTGGGTGTCGCAGCCTTTAGTAGGGATACATGAAAGACAGGGTGGATTCTCATAGTTCTGGGCAGTTGAAGACGACAAGCAACGGCACCTATAATTTTACTGATTTTATAGGGTCCAATGTACTTATGTCCCAACTTAGACGATGGAATCCTTAACTTAAGATTTCTGGTTGACAGCCAGACCAAGTCTCCTACCTTGAAAGCTGGTGCAGGTTTACGAAATTTATCTGCTGCTTTCTTGTACCTTTCTTGAGCCGATTCCAGATTTTCCTTTAGAAGATCCATATTCTTCTGTAAAGACGTGATTCTTTCAGCCACTGCTGGTAAAGGCGTTTCTATGGGAAATCATGGTAGAATGTTAGGATGATAACCTAGATTAGAGTAAAAAGGAGACTGTTTAGTGGAGGCACTCTGAGAGTTGTTATACGAGAACTCAGCTAATGGAAGTAGATCCACCCAATCATCCTGTAGGTGGCAGATAAAGCAGCGGAGATACTGCTCCAGGGTTTGATTGGTTCGTTCGGTCTGTCCATTAGTCTGGGGATGAAAAGCAGAAGAAAGGTTTACTTTAATGTCCAATGCTGCACAGAAATTTTGCCAAAACCTAGAAGTGAATTGCACCCCTCGATCCGAAATAACCTCATCCGGTACTCCATGTAAGCGAAACACATCTTTAATCATCAAATCTGATGTCTGTTTTGCAGTGGGTAAGCCGACACATGGGATAAAATGAGCTGCCTTTGTTAGACGGTCAACCACCACTAGAATGGTGTTCTTCCCCTGAGAGGTTGGTAACTCCACAATGAAGTCCATAGAAATGGATCCCCACGGGCGGGACGGGGTGGGAAGAGGCTGTAACAGACCAGTTGGTGAGGAGCGAGGTGTTTTGCATCTTGCACAGACCTCACATGAAGTGACATAATTCAAAACTTCCTTCCTGCAAGTGGGCCACCAAAAGAAACGAGAAAGAAATTCCTGTGTCTTTAGAATTCCTCTATGCCCAGCTATCTTGGAATCGTGAATGAGTTGCAATACTCTCAATCTGACTGTTTCAGGAATATACAGGCGTTGTCCCTGAATCCACACACCATTCTTAAAGACAAGACTTACGTCCCTTGGGGGTTGTGCCAAAAAGGAATCCGCATGGTATGCTTCCTTGATGTCCTTAAGTAGGTCTTGATTATGAATTACTCCTAGGAATCTAGAGTCAGGAAGAATAGTCTTAGGAGGAGTAATTGGACGTGTCTCTGCTGAGTAAATCCTAGAGAGTGCATCAGCCTTTCCATTGCGCGATCCTGGTCTATAAGAGATGATAAAATTAAATTGGTTTAAGAAAAGATTCCAGCGAGCCTGGCGAGGAGTCAGGCACTTAGCCGACCTGTTAAACTCAAGGTTACGATGGTCTGTCAGGACGACTATTTGCTGTGCAGCTCCCTGAAGAAGGTGTCTCCATTCTTTGAAGGCGGCAATAATGGCCAACAACTCTCTATTGCCCACATCGTAGTTCCTCTCAGCCGAAGACAACTGCTGGGAAAAGAAGGCACAGGATGCAAGACATTCTTCTCACCTGTTCTCTGAGAGAGTATAGCTCCAACGGCACAGTCTGAAGCATCCACCTCTATTATGAAGGCAAGCTCGGGGTTGGGATGTACTAGGATAGGTGCAGTGGTAATTTATCTTTTAGACGGGAAAATGCTTCCTGGGCTTGGGGAGTCCAGGAAAACCTAGACTCTTTCCGGGTAAGTTGAGTGATAGGTGACACTACCTCAGAGAAATTTCTAATGAAACGTCTATAGAAGTTGGCAAACCCGATGAAGCGCTGTACCTCCTTCACATTTCTAGGACTTGGCCAATCCTTGATGGCTTGGGTTTTGCTTCCATCCATACTAATTCCTTGTGTAGACAGTACATACCCCAGAAATTGAATTTCGGTCCTATGGAATTCACACTTTTCAAGTTTGATGTAAAGATGATTTTGTCTTAGACGTTCCAAGACCATTCTCACATGTCCATGATGTTCCTCTGTGGAGTTAGAAAAAATTAGAATATCATCCAAATAAATTACCACGAATGTATCTAGAGATCCCTGAAGATGTCATTCACCAAGTGTTGGAAAGTGGCTGGGGCGGTACTCAGACCAAAAGGCATAACTAGATATTCAAAGTGTCCATAGCGTGACCTGAATGCAGTCTTCCATTCATCCCCAGGTCTAATACGGACTAAGTTATAGGCCCCACGAAGATCTAGTTTAGAAAAAATTTTGGCATGTCGCACTCTCTCCAATAACTCAGGGATTAAGGCAATGGATAACGGTTTCTAATAGTAACCTTATTGAGTTCCCTATAGTCTACGCATGGTCTCAGAGATCCATCTTTCTTCTTTGCAAAGAAGATGGGTGCACCTGCAGGAGATGAAGAGGGGCGTATGAAGCCCTTGGCTAGATTTTCATCTATGTAATCCTTTAAAGCCTTTAGCTCGGGCCCCGCCAGGGGTAGATCTTACCAAAAGGTATCTCTGCTCCAGGCAATAATTCAATTGGACAATCATATGGACGGTGAGGAGGAAGCTGGTCAGCGTTCTTCTTGTCACATAAATCCACATAGTCCTGGTATACAGCTGGTAGTTCAGGGACTGACATGATTCCTTTAGGAACAGAGCAAGCTGAAACTTTTGGACTCATCTGTTTCTCTGGAAAGTGTAATTCCTTGGTCTCCCAGTTAATGGTAGGATTCTGAGCCTGCAGCCATGGTAGCCCTAGAATAATGGGAAAGTGGGGAGAAGAGATAAGCATAAAGGACAGTTTCTCTTGATGATCTTTACCCATAAGAACCCTCAAAGGCTCTGTTTCCTGATCCACTGGTCCAGAGGTCAGCAGGGAGCCATCCACAGTTTCCATCTGTACTGGAGTAGCCTTCTTCACTGAACGTATTCCCTGTTTCAGAGCAAAGGAGACATCCATAAAATTTCCACTTGCCCCTGAGTCGATCATAGCAGAGCTAGACACCCAAGCTGAGTCAACCCAGAGTTTGATGGAAAGAAAGCAATGAGAATTGTTTTTCTTACAACTCAGCTGGGACACCGCTGAGGAAACTTGAAAAATGGCAGCGTTTACACAGTCAACGTCCTCAGAGGTAACGGAGTTTAAGTCCGAGAAATCAAGATCTGTTGCTGCAGATCTCTCTGGAGCCTGAGGCTCGGACCTGACAGATCCCCTCTCGCAACACTCACAATGAATGAGTGCTGCAGTAGTCTTACGAGAACGGCTGGGGCAGTTTATAATGAAGTGCCCTGACTTACCACAATAGAAACATAGATTCTCCTTAAAACGATGTTCCTTGCGTGCATCACTAACCCGTCGTTGTAAAGAGTCTACCTGCATGGGTTCAGGTTCAGGTTCCCGTGTAATCCTACTCAAAGGTTCCTTAGCTGGAGAGGAAGGTAGGAAAGGTTAGTACGATTGCTTTCGAACCATCTCTCTTGCCTGCGTTCAGTCAGACGAGTATCAATACGGATGCAGTAGTTAATAAAGTCACCTAACGCAGTGGGAGGGTCGGCACGAGCAAGTTCATCCTTAATCAGTGGAGATAACCCCTTTCGAAAAATAGATTTTTTGGCGGAACTGTCCCAGGTGGTATCAAGGGCCCATCTCCTGAAATCCAAGGCATATTCAGCTACCGAGTGCTTACCTTGGCGCAAAGCTAACATGGCTGCTTCAGCTGTTGCACCTCGATTGGGTCATCAAACACCTGCCCCATGGCTGAAATAAAATCATCAAGGTGATTCAAACAATCATCCTCAGTCTCAATCAGAGGGTTTGCCCACATTAAAGCCTTGTTGGTAAGCAACATAATTATAGTAAGCACCTTAGATCGTTCATGGGAAATTGTGAAGCATGTGCAGAAAAAAAAAGATTGCATTGATTAATAAATCCCCTGAATTTCTCACGTTCACCGCCAAAACGAAAAGGGGGCAACTTGGAATCCCAGCACTCGGGGCTACGGCAGGAGCCTGGACTCGCCCCTCTAGAACCTCAATCCTGGCTCGCAAATCCTGGGTAGTCTGTCCAACCACTTGCAAATTGTGATTATTGAGGTCCTGTAGATTTGTAAAACGGGTCTTTATATTCTGCAAATCTGCAAGGATATTATCAGTCACTCCGCAAAGTTCCTTTATGCGGGCCTCCATTTTCCAGATCTTTTAAGACAGGATTACTGGAAGAAGAGGAGAGAAAAAAAAAACAAAACAATAGTGTTCACCTGTGGCAACACTGCAGAGAGAAAAAAAAAATTAAGGGAACTGCTCACCTGGAATGGTTGTGAGAAGTCACAACCACTATCATCACAGAAAGTTTCAACCAGACATCTGATATCCAGAGTTACAGCAGACAAAAAAGAGAAAAGAAAGGAGAAAAAAAAAAACAATAGTGTTTACCTGTGGTAACACTGCAGAAAAAAAACACTTAAGGGAATTGCTCACCTGGAATGGTTGTGAGAAGTCACAACCACTGTCATCACAGAAAGTACAACCGGACGTCTGATATCCACAGTACAGCAGACACAGCCTTCCAGACCCAGCAGACACTAACGTTTTGTCTTCAGAATCTTGTAATGTATGTAGTACAGTTCATATAGCGTCTTGTGCTTGGGTGCGATGAACATACATGAGACACAGGTTTGATATAGAAAAGTCCTGTATTACTTCATACAAGTTGGCAGAAATAGTCACACAGTTTGCAGACACAGAAACAGGAGACACAGCAGGCCAGAGTAATCCAAGCTCAGCAATCACTCTCCAATACAGATTCAGGATCTTCTTCTCTGTTACCGTAAGTCCATGCAAACGTGGGTCTTTCAAAGAGCAGGGTTCAGAGTCCACAAGTGCTTCAGAGTTCCTCAGTAGGAATAGCTGGAGTACAAGGTCCAAGGCTTACAGGAGTCAAGTCACAGGTTCACTGCAGGCTAGATTCTGAAGCACTGATTGCTCAGCTGTGGCTGCTTAAGAAGCAAAGGAGAGAATCAGGGCGGGAACATGCAAGCTGGAAACTCCATTTTGACTGAGGGCAAGATAGCTGCAGCAAGACAGAAAGTAAAATGGCTGACCAACAAACTGAGTTTCAGGAATATATACATAGAACCTTACAAATGAATTTAATAAATTCCATCCCCTCTTACCATGAAGCTTGCAGGCAGTGGCTGAGGCAGGACCAGGCAGTGTCCAGTGTATGCACACAGAGGGCACTAGGACCCAGTGTGGCTGAGACAATTAGAGCCTACAGGGCAGAAAGTGAAACTACAGCTGCTGCAGCCAGGAAGAAGCTCCTCTTATGAGACAGCAGCTCCATGCACTACGCACACAGACAGGCCCTGCAACCTGTGGCAGAGGGAGCCGGCATTGTGCTGCTCTCTCCGCTCTCTTTCATTGTGTGCCCCTGCTTCTAGAGGGGGCACCTGCCCCCCTTGCCCCATGGTGGGTACGCCCATGGTTCAGGCACTTTTTAGAAGAACCGTAGGAAGTTTCTACCATCCATGACAAAGTTGCATCAGCTAAATGTTGCATCTTGAGGCCATTTTGGACATTCTATCAAGAAAGGATTCAATTAGAAGAACCTTGAGGAACGTAGAAGGCCTTTATTCATCAATTTTAGGTAAACCCTAAGTCAAAGTAAATAGAACAATTTCATTATTTCAATTGTTGCATTCTTTCTTTTCCATTTGTCCTAGCTGACATTTTTGTTTTGTTTTGTATAGGTAAGAAAATGGTTTATCTGAAAGCCCTTTCTATACCCTTGGGAACCATGTAAGACATTTTGGAATTCACGTCACACTTCTATTATGTGGTATTTAGTCCACCATTCACTTAAATGTCCAAAACTTTAAATGGAGTCTATGTGCAATCATCAAGTTTTAGAAAGCTGAGAGGCTTTACATTGAGATTGCATTTTGTTTTACTACAAGTTAAACAGTTGTATTTTAGTTGGAAAAGCAAAGTATTATACCGGATACAGGCATTTACCTCTTTGCCATTGTTGAAACATGTTATCCTCAGGCAAGTTATGGTAAGAAGTTGTGTTTAAGTAATTTTTTTTCCTGTGCAATACCCACACATTTCACAATGATAAATACAGTAAAAGATCTTGTCTTACAATTGTTTTAATGCATTGTGGTGAATTGATGTGAATGCACAGAAATATGAACTTTTTGATCCTTGCATGAGCATCTTTGTCAAAAGCAAACTTTAAATTATATGATTGTGGGGACATTTTGGACCTTCGATCAAGAGAGGATTCCATCAGAAGAACTTTGAAGATGTGTGACTTTTATTCATCTTTTTCTTGCAAGATGCCAAATCAAAGTAAGTGGAGCAACGTTATTATTTAATTTCAATATTTGGATCTGATCTACTCTGTGCTAATTAATAAGTTTTTTGGTTTGCTTTTTTGTAGGTCAGAACAATTCAGATCTGGAAGCATTTTCTGGACTCTTTGAATCTATGGTAGACATTTTAGAATTCGGTTAACACTACAACTGGATGGTAAGTTTTACTTCACCATTCTATCACATTTCCAAAGCTTTTTTGCAGACAATTTGCAATCATCAAGTGTCAGAAAGCCAAGCGCCTTCACATTGAGATTGCATTTTTCATTAGTACAAAGTAATCTATAGTGTTTCAATTTAAAAATGAAAGACCATCCTCAATTCATACGATTTCATTTTTGCAGTCTCTTAAATCAGATATCTTCAGGCCAATTACCATGAGAAATTTGTGTTCAACTGCTTGATGGTTCCTGTGCAACACACAGACATTTCACAATGATAAATACAGTAAAAGGTCTCGTCAAACACTTTATTTTACTGCATTGTTGTGAAATGATGTGCATGCACAGAGATTAGGGCGTAAACTACTTGAGTATTGCCTGGGATATGCCATGGTTCAGGCACTTTTTAGAAGAACCGTAGGAAGTTTCTACCATCCATGACAGAGTAGCATCAGCTAAATGTTGCATCTTGAGGCCATTTTGGACCTTCTATCAAGAAAGGATTCAATTAGAAGAACCTTGAGGAACGTAGAAGGCCTTTATTCATCAATTTTAGGAAAACCCTAAATCAAAGTAAATAGAACAATTTCATTATTTCAATTGTTGCATTCTTTTTTTCCATTTGTCCTAGCTGACATTTTTGTTTTGTTTTGTATAGGTAAGAAAATAGTTTATCTGGAAGGTCTTTCTTGACCCTTGGGAACCATGGAAGACATTTTGGAATTCACGTCACACTGCAATTTTGTGGTATTTATTCCACCATTCACTTAAATGTCCAAAACTTTAAATGGAGTCTATGTGCAATCATCAAGTTTTGGAAAGCTGAGAGGCTTTACATTGAGATTGCATTTTGTTTTACTACAAGTTAAACAGTTGTATTTTAGTTGGAAAAGCAAAGAACCATACCGGATACAGGCATTTAACTCTTGAAATTGTTGAAACAAGTTTTCCTCATGTAAGTTATGGTAAGAAGTTATGTATAGCTGCTTTTTTGTTCCTGTGCAATACCCACACATTTCACAATGATAAATGTTGTAAAAGATCTTGTCTTACAACTGGTTTTAATGCATTGTGGTGAAATGATGTGAATGCACAGAACTATGAACTTTTTGGTCCTTGCATGAGCATCTTTGTCAAAAGGAAACTTTAAATTATACGATTGTGGGGACATTTTGGACCTTCGATCAAGAGAGGATTCCATCAGAAGAACTTTGAAGATGTGTGGCTGTTATTCATCTTTTTTGCAAGATGCCAAATCAAAGTAAGTGGAGCAACTTTATTATTTAAGTTCAATATTTGGATCTGATCTACTCTGTGCTAATTAATAAGATTTTTTTGTTTGCTTTTTTGTAGGTCAGAATAATTCAGGTCAGGAAGCATTTTCTGGTCTCTTTGAATCCATGGTAGACATTGTAGAATTCGGTTAATACTCCAACTGGATGGTAAGTATTTATTTCACCATTCTATCACATTTTCAAAGCTTTATTTGCAGACAATTTGCAATCATCAAGTGTCAGAAAGCCAAGAGCCTTCACATTGAGATTGCATTTTGCATTACTACAAAGTAATCTATTGTGTTTCAATTTAAAAATGAAAGACCATCCTCAATTCATACGATTCATGTTTTGCAGTCTCTTAAATCTGATATCTTCAGGCCAATTACCATGAGAAATTTGTGTTCAACTGCTTGATGGTTTCTGTGCAATACACAGACATTTCACAATGATAAATACAGTAAAAGATCTTGTCTTACAATTGGTTTTAATGCATTGTGGTGAAATGATGTGAATGCACAGAACTATGAACGTTTTGGTCTTTGCATGAGCATCTTTGTGAAAAGGAAACTTTAAATTTACGATTGTGGGACATTTTGGACCTTCGATCAAGAGAGGATTCCATCAGAAGAAATTTGAAAATGTGTGGCTTTTATTCATCTTTTTTTGCAAGATGCCAAATCAAAGTAAGTGGAGCAACTTTTTTATTTAATTTCAATATTTGGATCTGATCTACTCTGTGCTAATTAATAAGTTTTTTGGTTTTCTTTTTTGTAGGTCAGAACAATTCAGGTCAGGAAGCATTTTCTGGACTCTGAATCCATGGTAGACATTGTAGAATTCAGGTAACACTCCAACTGGATGGTAAGTATTTATTTTTCCATTCTATCACATTTTCAAAGCTTTATTTGCTGACAATTTGCAATCATCAAGTGTCAGAAAGCCAAGCGTCGTCACATTGAGATTGCATTTTGCATTAATATAAAGTAATGTTTTGTGTTTCAATTAAAAAAAATGAAAGATCATCCTCAATTCAGACGATTTCATTTTTTGCAGTCTCTTAAATCTGATGTCTTTAGGCCAGATACGGTGAGAAATTTGTGTTCAACTGCTTGATGGTTCCTGTGCAATACACAGAAATTTCACAATGATAAAGACAGTCAAATATCTTGTCAAACACTTGATTTTACTGCATCGTTGTGAAATGATGTGCATGCACAGAGCTTAGGGTGTAAACTACGTGAGTATTGCATGGGATATGGCATGGTTGAGGCACTATATAGAAGAACCGTGGGAAGTTTCTACCATCCAAAACAAAGTAGCATCAGCTAAATGTTGCATCTTGAGGCCATTTTGGACCTTCTATCAAGAAATGATGCAATTAGAAGAACCTTTAGGAACGAAGAAAGCGTTTGTTAGGGTTCGAGTTCCCGCTGCTGCACAAGGGGAGTCTCGAACCCGTCCCGCTGCGGTCTCCCATTCATCTCCGGCCGCAGTGGAGCCTGCTCAGCAGAGACGTCGGTCCAGGCGTCTTGCCCGCTCCTCTACTGTGCAGTGACTTGCTTCTGCCTTTCCTGGATCTGCTATTGTAGCTAGTGCTGGAGCAGCCGTCTTTGAGACAAAGTCCTGCGTTTTCCCATCTGAGCATGCCCAGAGTGAGATCTCTCATTGGAGATCAGGGGTCACATGTTCAGGTGCTGCAGCGGCTCCTATTGGTCCGCCAGGAAGGTCATGTAGCTACGTGTGTTTGTAACAGCTTCTCATTGGTCCTTGTTCCTGTAAGGTCCTGTAACTGTTGCTATAAAAGGGTAGCATGGCTGGGCCGCCATGCGCTAATATCAACCATTGTATGCTATGCGCCAGTGTGATCATGCGTATGTGTGGTTAGGGACCCGGCTGAAATAAGCCACTAGAATACCGACTTAATTGGTGAGGAGTTTGGTATGGTAGCTGGCCAGGGTCGGTGTCCTAGATGCCCTAGATTACCGGCATAACCGGTGAGGAGTTTTGATTGCCGTATTCAGGGTCTGGCGTTCAGACGCCATAGATTGCGGGTGACTCCCGCGAGGACATTAGCACATGATCACGCGTTATGTACGCTTAGCACTTAACTGTGTACCTGAGAGCCTTACAGGACACAGCACTTTTCCTCAGCGGCCCTGTGACGTAACAGGGTTTTCTTTCGACGCTAGACAGCGCCCTAGCGTTTTACTTTGCGGCTCACTGAAGCTAAGTGTGTTTGCACCTATCGCCATATAGCACTGTGGCATTTCCGTTAGCGGCTCTGGGTATTAACAGAGTTCGCACTTACTGCCACAACGCGCTAACGGCGTTTATTTTAGCGACTCTGCGGGATAACAGAGTTCGCTACTTTCGCCATTTACTAGCAGCAGGTTCCGCCTGCACGGTGGACCCCGGGCTGCGAACGCACCTCTCTACCTCATATATCTGGTGCGTTCCGCAGACCCTAACATAATATTAGCGCCAGGGTCTGGCTGGTAAAATGGCGGATGACCAGCGTCTACTATGGGACATCCAGCAGCTGGAGGGTAGGTTGGCGGCTCTTGAGTGCACAACCTCAGCTGTGGATGTTACCGCAGTCGCTCTTCAGGCTGCTAGCGTGGCTGCAGCCAGTGTGTCCACTGCCATCTCTGCCCCCACAATATCCCACCTCCCGCTTCCAGACAAGTTTGCTGGTGACAGCAAGCAATGTCGGGGATTCGTGAGTCAGTGCTCTATACAACTCGAGCTTCTGGCTGCACGTTTCCCCACGGATCGGGCACAAGTGGGCTTTATAATTTCGCTTCTGTCAGGCAGAGCCTTGGAGTGGGCCACCCCGCTGTGGGAGCGTGACGACCGTGTGGTGCGGAGTGCTCCTCGTTTTCTGGAGGCTCTAAAAAAGGTCTTTTTAGGACCTCAGGTCACCCACGATACGGCGCTACAACTGCTGGCATTGGCACAGGGTTCGTCTCTGGTCAGTCTGTTTTCCGTCCAGTTTCGGACTCTGGCCTCAGAGCTAGACTGGTCGGATAAAGTACTCATTCCAGTCTACTGGCGAGGACTGGCTGATCATGTTAAAGATGCTTTGGCTACCAGGGAGATTCCCGCCACACTGGAGAAGCTTATCGCCATATTTACCCGCATCGACCTCCGTTTTCACGAGCGGAGGTTGGAGCGGTCTCAGTGTAGGCAGAGGTTCCGGCTGGCTCCCACCTTCGCCAGACCTCTGGAATCTTCCAGCCAGGTGCCCGACTCCCATGAGGCCATGGAGGTTTCTCGAGCGGGACCAAAGTCCCGGGCCGCTCGAGTACCCGTGGTCTGTAACATCTGCCAGCAGTTAGGACACTATGCCAACAAATGTCCACAGCGGTCGGGAAAACAGTCGCGTCTAGTGACCTTGGGAGGAGGTTCACTAGACACTGCGGAATTTTCTACCAAGTTGTCCTTTAAAGGGACAATTACAGTAGGTCCATCCACGCTCTCCGCTGAGCTCTGTGTGGATTCCGGAGCCGAGGGGAATTTCATGTCCTCTGCATTTGCTCTCCGCCACACTATACCTCTGGTGATGCTCGCCCAACCGGTGACTGTGCGAGTAGTGAATGGATCAACTCTGCCCTCCCAAATCACCCACCAGACGATCCCTCTCACTTTATCTATGTCCCCGTCCCATCAGGAGAGTATTTCTTTTCTTGTCCTGCCCGAGGGAATAGACGAGTCTGTTGCTGGGAGTACCTTGGCTCCGTTACCACTCTCCCCATATTGAGTGGTCCTCTGGGAGGATACTGGGTTGGGGTGATTCATGTAGAGGCAGGTGTATCAGGGAGTGCGTTCAGGTCACCACCACAGAGATACCCGTAGATCTCACTTCTCTTCCTCAGTGTTATTGGGCATATGCAGACGTTTTCTCCAAGAAGGCGGCGGAGACTCTTCCACCTCATCGCCCCTACGACTGTCCTATTGATCTCTTGCCTGGAGCAGAACCTCCTGGGGAGAGTATACCCCCTCTCGCTCCCTGAGACGGAGGCCATGTCCCAGTACATTCAGGAGAATCTGGCAAGAGGGTTCATTAGGAAGTCGGTGTCACCAGCAGGGTCAGGGTTCTTCTTTGTGCAAAAGAAGAATGGAGAATTACGTCCATGCATTGACTACAGGGTCTTAACGCCATCACCGTCAAGAATAAGTACCCGTTGCCCCTAATCTCTGAGCTCTTTGATAGGCTCCGAGGAGCAAGAGTATTTACCAAGCTTGATCTACGTGGTGCCTATAACCTAATTCGCATCCGTGAGGGGGACGAGTGGAAGACAGCTTTTAATACCAGGGATGGGCATTACGAATACCTGGTGATGCCCTTCGGGCTCTGTAATGCTCCCGCTGTTTTCCAAGACTTTGTCAATGATATCTTCCGGGATATGCTCTCCACCTCTGTGGTAGTCTATCTGGATGATATTCTCATCTTTTCACCAGATATAGACTCTCACCGGAGGGATGTCAACAAAGTCTTTGACCTCTTACGGGCAAACTCCCTCTATGCCAAGCTGGAGAAATGTGTGTTTGAGCAGGAGTCCTTACCTTTTCTGGGCTATATCATCTCTGCCCAGGGATTGGCTATGGATCCTGCCAAACTACAGGCTGTAATGGACTGGCAAGAACCCCATTCTCTTAAAGCGGTGCAGCGCTTTATGGGGTACATTAATTATTATCGCCAGTTCATTCCCCATTTCTCGACTTTGGTAGCTCCCTTGGTAGCCCTCACCAAGAAGGGAGCAAATCCCAAGTTGTGGTCTGAGGAGGTCTCCAAGGCCTTCTCTTCCATCAAGTCGCATTTTGCCAGTGATCCCATATTACATCGCCCTGATGTTGATAAACCGTTTGTTTTAGAGGTGGACGCCTCTTCTGTTGGTGCTGGAGCAGTCCTATATCAAAAGGATGCTCAAGGTCGGAAGCATCCCTGCTTCTTCTTTTCTAAGACCTTTACACCAGCAGAGAGGAATTATTCCATCGGGGACAGGGAGTTGCTGGCTATGAAATTGGCCTTCTCAGAGTGGAGACATCTTCTGGAGGGAGCTCGTTTTCCCTTCCAAGTCTTCACCGACCACAAGAACTTGGTATATTTGCAAACGGCTCAGCGGCTAAATTCTCGCCAGGCCAGATGGTCCCTATTCTTCTCTCGGTTCCATTTCACCCTCCATTTTCTCTCCGGCGAGAAGAATGTTCGGGCCGACGCTCTCTCTCGCTCCTTAGTGTCATCAGAGGAGGAGGATGAGGAGCCTCGGCTTATTGTCCCTGAAGAAAGCCTGAGAACTGTAGCCCCGGTTTCGCTAGAGTCTGTGCCTCCGGGCAAGACTTTTGTGCCCACTAATTTGCGACCGGAGGTACTCTCTTGGGCACACTCGTCCAGGGTGGGTGGACACTTGGGGCAAAGAGGACAACTGAGTTATTGGCAAGGACATACTGGTTTCCACATATGGTCCGTGACGTCAAGGAGTATGTTCAGGCGTGTGTTTCCTGTGCCAGGAACAAGTCCCCTCGACAACGGCCAGCTGGGTTACTTTTTCCTTTGCCGGTGGCAGACAGGCCCTGGGAGATGGTCGGATGGACTTTGTGGTGGGCTTACCCAAGTCTCGGGGTTGCACTATCATTTGGGTGATCACCGACCACTTCTCCAAAATGGTGCACTTAGTGCCGCTACCACGGTTACCTTCCGCACGGGCCTTGGCAGCATTATTTATCAGACACATCTTCCGTCTACACGGTATGCCAGACAAGATTGTCAGCGATCGAGGTCCCCAATTTGCGTCTCGGTTCTGGAGAGAGTTGTGTCATCTACTCTGCATTGAATTGAACCTCTCCTCTTCATACCATCCCGAGACGAATGGGTTGGTAGAGAGGGCCAACCAAACTTGGTCACCTACTTGCGACATTTTGTCTCTGCCAGGCAGGATGACTGGGCATCTCTGCTTCCGTGGGCGGAGTTTGCGCTAAACAATGCTGTGGCTGACTCCACCGGACAGACCCCATTCCTCTTAAATTACGGCCAGCATCCGCGGGTACCGGTGCCCATGCCCGTTGCTTCCGCTGACTCCAGGGTGGCAGACTGGGCTGTGGAAGCACGGGACATATGGGACCGCACCCAGGATGCCATTCAGGCTTCCAAGGAAAGGATGAGGTCTTCTGCCGATGCTCATCGGCGTCCCGCTCCGACATTTTCTCCTGGCGACCTAGTGTGGCTCTCCGCCCGAAACATCAGGCTACGGGTGGAATCCACTAAATTGGTACCCCGCTATTTGGGTCCCTTCAAGGTTCTCGAGCAGGTGAACCCTGTGGTTTACCGTTTGGCCCTTCCACCTCGCCTTGGTATCTCCGACACCTTCCATGTATCCCTCCTAAAACCCGTGGTCATGTCCCGGTTGCCTGAGTCATCTGCCGGGACGTCGGGTTCGTCTTCGGACGACTACGAGGTAAATGCCATTGTTGGGTGCAAGGTGGTACGAGGCAAAAAAATTTATTTGGTGGATTAGAGGGGTTATGGGTCTGAGGATAGGTCCTGGGAGCCTGCCGAGCATGTTCATGCTCCGCAGCTCATCGCTGCCTTTGAACACAGCGAGGCCCAGAGAGGGGGGGCCCTAGGAGGGGGAGTAATGTTAGGGTTCGAGTTCCCGCTGCTGCACAAGGGGGGTCTTGAACCCGTCCTGCTGCGGTCTCCCATTCATCTCCGGCCGCAGTGGAGCCTGCTCAGCAGAGACGTCGGTCCAGGCGTCTTGCCCGCTCCTCTACTGTGCAGTGACTTGCTGCTGCCTTTCCTGGATCTGCTATTGTAGCCAGTGCTGGAGCAGCCATCTTTGAGACAAAGTCCTGCGTTTTCCCATCTGAGCATGCCCAGAGTGAGATTTCTCATTGGAGATCAGGGGTCACATGTTCAGGTGCTGCAGCGGCTCCTATTGGTCCGCCAGGAAGGTCATGTAGCTACGTGTGTTTGTAACAGCTTCTCATTGGTCCTTGTTCCTGTAAGGTCCTGTAGCTGTTGCTATAAAAGGGTAGCATGGCTGGGCCGCCATGCGCTAATATCAACCATTGTATGCTATGCGCCAGTGTGATCATGCGTATGTGTGTGTAATGTATGTAGTACAGTTCATATAGCGTCTTGTGCTTGGGTGCGATGAAAATACATGAGACACAGGTTTGATATAGAAAGTCTTGTATTACTTCATACAAGTTGGCAAAAATAGTCACACAGTTTGCAGACACAGAAGCAGGAGACACAGCAGGCCAGAGTAATCTAAGCTCAGCAATCACTCTCCACAACAGGTTCAGGATCTTCTTCTCTGTTACCGTAAGTCCATGCAAACGTGGGTCTTTCAAAGAGCAGGGTTCAGAGTCCACAAGTGCTTCAGAGTTCCTCAGTAGGAATAGCTGGAGTACAAGGTCCAAGGCTTTAGGAGTCAGGTCACAGGTTCACTGCAGGCTAGATTCTGAAGCACTGATTGCTCAGCTGTGGCTGCTTAAGAAGCAAAAGGAGAGAATCAGGGCGGGAACATGCAAGCTGGAAACTCCATTTGACTGAGGGCAAGATAGCTGCAGCAAGACAGAAAGTAAAACGGCTGACGAACAAACTGAGTTTCAGGAACATGTACACAGAACCTTACATTACTCCCCCCTTAGGGACAACCTCCGGATGACCTCAGGCCAGGCTTGTGTGGGTACCTCTGATGAAACTGACGGAGCAAGCGAGGAGCATTAACGTTATTGACTGGTTCCCATGAGTTGTCCTCCACTGGGTAGCCCTGCCATTTAATCAGATATTGTAACTGATTTCTATACAACCTGGAATCTAAAATCCTTTCCACCACAAACTCTTCCTGACCATCGACTAGCACTGGGTCAGGGCAAGGAGACGAACGTCCAGGAAACGTATTGGGTGTCGCAGCCTTTAGTAGGGATACATGAAAGACAGGGTGAATTCTCATAGTTCTGGGCAGTTGAAGACGACAAGCAACGGCACTTATAATTTTACTGATTTTATAGGGTCCAATGTACTTATGTCCCAACTTAGACGATGGAATCATTAACTTAAGATTTCTGGTTGACAGCCAGACCAAGTCTCCTACCTTGAAAGCTGGTGCAGGTTTACGAAATTTATCTGCTGCTTTCTTGTACCTTTCCTGAGCCGATTCCAGATTCTCCTTTAGAAGATCCATATTCTTCTGTAAAGACGTGATTCTTTCAGCCACTGCTGGTAAAGGCGTTTCTATGGGAAATCGTGGTAGAATGTTAGGATGATAACCTAGATTAGAGTAAAAAGGAGACTGCTTAGTGGAGGCACTCTGAGAGTTGTTATACGAGAACTCAGCTAATGGAAGTAGATCCACCCAATCATCCTGTAGGTGGCAGATAAAGCAGCGGAGATACTGCTCCAGGGTTTGATTGGTTCGTTCGGTCTGTCCATTAGTCTGGGGATGAAAAGCAGAAGAAAGGTTTACTTTAATGTCCAATGCTGCACAGAAATTTTGCCAAAACCTAGAAGTGAATTGCACCCCTCGATCCGAAATAACCTCATCCGGTACTTCATGTAAGCGAAACACATCTTTAATCATCAATCTGATGTCTGTTTTGCAGTGGGTAAGCCGACACAAGGGATAAAATGAGCTGCCTTTGTTAGACGGTCAACCACCACTAGAATGGTGTTCTTCCCTTGAGAGGTTGGCAACTCCACAATGAAGTCCATAGAAATGGATCCCCACGGGCGGGACGGGTGGGAAGAGGCTGTAACAGACCAGTTGGTGAGGAGCGAGGTGTTTTGCATCTTGCACAGACTTCACATGAAGTGACATAGTTTAAAACATCCTTCCTGCAAGTGGGCCACCAAAAGAAACGAGAGAGAAATTCCTGTGTCTTTAGAATTCCTCTATGCCCAGCTATCTTGGAATCGTGAATGAGTTGCAATACTCTCAATCTGACTGTTTCAGGAATATACAGGCGTTGTCCCTGAATCCACACACCATTCTTAAAGACAAGACTTACGTCCCTTGGGGGTTGTGCCAAAAAGGAATCCGCATGGTATGCTTCCTTGATGTCCTTAAGTAGGTCTTGATTATGAATTACTCCTAGGAATCTAGAGTCAGGAAGAATAGTCTTAGGAGGAGTAATTGGACGTGTCTCTGCTGAGTAAATCCTAGAGAGTGCATCAGCCTTTCCATTGCGCGATCCTGATCTATAAGAAATGATAAAATTAAATTGGTTTAAGAAAAGATTCCAGCGAGCCTGGCGAGGAGTCAGGCACTTAGCCGACCTGATAAACTCAAGGTTACGATGATCTGTCAGGAAGACTATTTGCTGTGCAGCTCCCTGAAGAAGGTGTCTCCATTCTTTGAAGGCGGCAATAATGGCCAACAACTCTCTATTGCCCACATCGTAGTTCCTCTCAGCCGAAGACAACTGCTGGGAAAAGAAGGCACAGGGATGCAAGACATTCTTCTCACCTGTTCTCTGAGAGAGTATAGCTCCAACGGCACAGTCTGAAGCATCCACCTCTATTATGAAGGCAAGCTCGGGGTTGGGATGTACTAGGATAGGTGCAGTGGTAAATTTATCTTTTAGACGGGAAAATGCTTCCTGGGCTTGGGGAGTCCAGGAGAACCTAGACTCTTTCCGGGTAAGTTGGGTGATAGGTGACACTACCTCAGAGAAATTTCTAATGAAACGTCTATAGAAGTTGGCAAACCCGATGAAGCGCTGTACCTCCTTCACATTTCTAGGACTTGGCCAATCCTTGATGGCTTGGGTTTTGCTTCCATCCATACTAATTCCTTGTGTAGACAGTACATACCCCAGAAATTGAATTTCGGTCCTATGGAATTCACACTTTTCAAGTTTGATGTAAAGATGATTTTGTCTTAGACGTTCCAAGACCATTCTCACATGTCCATGATGTTCCTCTGTGGAGTTAGAAAAAATTAGAATATCATCCAAATAAATTACCACGAATGTATCTAGGAGATCCCTGAAGATGTCATTCACCAAGTGTTGGAAAGTGGCTGGGGCGGTACTCAGACCAAAAGGCATAACTAGATATTCAAAGTGTCCATAGCGTGACCTGAATGCAGTCTTCCATTCATCCCCAGGTCTAATACGGACTAAGTTATAGGCCCCACGAAGATCTAGTTTAGAGAAAATTTTGGCATGTCGCACTCTCTCCAATAACTCAGGGATTAAAGGCAATGGATAACGGTTTCTAATAGTAACCTTATTGAGTTCCCTATAGTCTACGCATGGTCTCAGAGATCCATCTTTCTTCTTTACAAAGAAGATGGGTGCACCTGCAGGAGATGAAGAGGGGCGTATGAAGCCCTTGGCTAGATTTTCGTCTATGTAATCCTTTAAAGCCTTTAGCTCGGGCCCCGCCAGGGGGTAGATCTTACCAAAAGGTATCTCTGCTCCAGGCAATAATTCAATTGGACAATCATATGGACGGTGAGGAGGAAGCTGGTCAGCGTTCTTCTTGTCACATAAATCCACATAGTCCTGGTATACAGCTGGTAGTTCAGGGACTGACATGGTTCCTTTAGGAACAGAGCAAGCTGAAACTTTTGGACTCATCTGTTTCTCTGGAAAGTGTAATTCCTTGGTCCCCAGTTAATGGTAGGATTCTGAGCCTGCAGCCATGGTAGCCCTAGAATAATGGGAAAGTGGGGAGAAGAGATAAGCATAAAGGACAGTTTCTCTTGATGATCTTTACCCATAAGAACCCTCAAAGGCTCTGTTTCCTGATCCACTGGTCCAGAGGTCAGCAGGGAGCCATCCACAGTTTCCATCTGTACTGAGTAGCCTTCTTCACTGAACGTATCCCCTGTTTCAGAGCAAAGGAGACATCCATAAAATTTCCACTTGCCCCTGAGTCGATCATAGCAGAGCTAGACACCCAAGCTGAGTCAACCCAGAGTTTGATGGAAAGAAAGCAATGAGAATTGTTTTTCTTACAACTCAGCTGGGACACCGCTGAGGAAACTTGAAAAATGGCAGCGTTTACACAGTCAACGTCCTCAGAGGTAACGGAGTTTAAGTCCGAGAAATCAAGATCTGTTGCTGCAGATCTCTCTGGAGCCTGAGGCTCGGACCTGACAGATCCCCTCTCGCAACACTCACAATGAATGAGTGCTGCAGTAGTCTTACGAGAACGGCTGGGGCAGTTTATAATGAAGTGCCCTGACTTACCACAATAGAAACATAGATTTTCCTTAAAACGATGTTCCTTGCGTGCATCACTAACCCGTCGTTGTAAAGAGTCTACCTGCATGGGTTCAGGTTCAGGTTCCCGTGTAATCCTACTCAAAGGTTCCTTAGCTGGAGAGGAATGTAGGAAAAGGTTAGTGCGATTGCTTTCGAACCATCTCTCTTGCCTGCGTTCAGTCAGACGAGTATCAATACGGATGCAGTAGTTAATAAAGTCACCTAACGCAGTGGGAGGGTCGGCACGAGCAAGTTCATCCTTAATCAGTGGAGATAACCCCTTTCGAAAAATAGATTTTTTGGCGGAACTGTCCAGGTGGTATCAAGGGCCCATCTCCTGAAATCCAAGGCATATTCAGCTACCGAGTGCTTACCTTGGCGCAAAGCTAACATGGCTGCTTCAGCTGTTGCACCTCGATTGGGGTCATCAAACACCTGCCCCATGGCTGAAATAAAAGCATCAAGGTGATTCAAACAATCATCCTCAGTCTCAATCAGAGGGTTTGCCCACATCAAAGCCTTGTTGGTAAGCAACATAATTATAGTAAGCACCTTAGATCGTTCAGTGGGAAATTGTGAAGCATGTGCAGAAAAAAAAAGATTGCATTGATTAATAAATCCCCTTAATTTCTCACGTTCACCGCCAAAACGAAAAGGGGGCAACTTGGGAATCCCAGAACTCGGGGCTACGGCAGGAGCCTGGACTCGCTCTTCTAGAACCTCAATCCTGGCTCGCAAATCCTGGGCAGTCTGTCCAAACACTTGCAAATTGTGATTAGTGAGGTCCTGTAGGCTTGAAAAACGGGTCTTTATATTCTGCAAATCTGCAAGGATATTATCAGTCACTCCGCAAAGTTCCTTTATGCGGGCCTCCATTTTCCAGATCTTTTAAGACAGGAGTACTGGAAGAAGAGGAGAGGAGAAAAAAAACAATAGTGTTTACCTGTGGTAACACTGCAGAGAGAAAAAAAAAATTAAGGGAACTGCTCACCTGGAATGGTTGTGAGAAGTCACAACCACTATCATCACAGAAAGTTCACCCGGACATCTGATATCCACAGTTACAGCAGACAAAAAAGAGAAAAGAGAAAAAAAAAAACAATAGTGTTTACCTGTGGTAACACTGCAGAAAAAAAAACACTTAAGGGAATTGCTCACCTGGAATGGTTGTGAGAAGTCACAACCACTGTCATCACAGAAAGTACAACCGGACATCCGATATCCACAGTTACAGCAGACACAGCCTTTCCAGACCCAGCAGACACTAACGTTTTGGCTTCAGAATCTTGTAATGTATGTAGTACAGTTCATATAGCGTCTTGTGCTTGGGTGCGATGAAAATACATGAGACACAGGTTTGATATAGAAAGTCTTGTATTACTTCATACAAGTTGGCAAAAATAGTCACACAGTTTGCAGACACAGAAGCAGGAGACACAGCAGGCCAGAGTAATCTAAGCTCAGCAATCACTCTCCACAACAGGTTCAGGATCTTCTTCTCTGTTACCGTAAGTCCATGCAAACGTGGGTCTTTCAAAGAGCAGGGTTCAGAGTCCACAAGTGCTTCAGAGTTCCTCAGTAGGAATAGCTGGAGTACAAGGTCCAGGCTTTAGGAGTCAGGTCACAGGTTCACTGCAGGCTAGATTCTGAAGCACTGATTGCTCAGCTGTGGCTGCTTAAGAAGCAAAAGGAGAGAATCAGGGCGGGAACATGCAAGCTGGAAACTCCATTTTGACTGAGGGCAAGATAGCTTCAGCAAGACAGAAAGTAAAATGGCTGACGAACAAACTGAGTTTCAGGAACATGTACACAGAACCTTACATTGTGGTTAGGGACCCGGCTGAAATAAGCCACTAGAATACCGACTTAATTGGTGAGGAGTTTGGTATGGTAGCTGGCCAGGGTCGGTGTCCTAGATGCCCTAGATTACCGACGTAACCGGTGAGGAGTTTTGATTGCCGTATTCAGGGTCTGGCGTTCAGACGCCATAGATTGCGGGTGACTCCCACGAGGACATTAGCACATGATCACGTGTTATGTACGCTTAGCACTTAACTGTGTACCTGAGAGCCTTACAGGACACAGCACTTTTCCTCAGCGGCCCTGTGACGTAACAGGGTTTGCTTTCGACGCTAGACAGCGCCCTAGCGTTTTACTTTGCGGCTCACTGAAGCTAAGTGAGTTCGCACCTATCGCCATATAGCACTGTGGCATTTCCGTTAGCGGCTCTGGGTATTAACAGAGTTCGCACTTACTGCCACAACGCGCTACGGCGTTTATTTTAGTGACTCTGCGGGATAACAGAGTTCGCTACTTTCGCTATTTTACTAGCAGCAGGTTCCGCCTGCACGGTGGACCCCGGGCTGCGAACGCACCTCTCTACCTCATATATTTGGTGAGTTCCGCAGACCCTAACAGCGTTTATTCATCAATTTTAGGAAAACCCTAAATCAAAGTAAATAGAACAATTTCATTATTTCAATTGTTGCATTCTTTCTTTTCCATTTTCCTAGCTGACATTTTTGTTTTGTTTTGTATAGGTAAGAAAATGGTTTATCTGGTAGCCCTTTCTGGCCCTTGGGAACCATGGAAGACATTTTGGAATTCACGTCACATTCCAATTTTGTGGTATTTATTCCACCATTCACTTAAATGTCCAAAACTTTAAATGTAGTCTATTTGCAATCATCAAGTTTTAGAAAGCTGAGAGGCTTTTCATTGAGATTGCATTTTGTTATACTACAAGTTAAACAGTTGTATTTTAGTTGGAAAAGCAAAGGATTATACCGGATCAGGCATTTACCTCTTTGCCATTGTTGAAACATGTTATCCTCAGGCAAGTTATGGTAAGAAGTTATGTAGAACTGCTTTTTTGTTCCTGTGCAATACCCACACATTTCACAATGATAAATGCAGTAAAAGATCTTGTCTTACAATTGGTTTTAATGCATTGTGGTGAAATGATGTGAATGCACAGAACTATGAACTTTTTGGTAGTTGCATGAGCATCTTTGTCAAAACAAAACTTTATATTATACAATTGTGGGGACATTTTGGACCTTCGATCAAGAGAGGGTTCCATCAGAAGAACTTTGAAGATGTGTGGCTTTTATTCATCTTTTTTTGCAAGATGCCAAATCAAAGTAAGTGGAGCAACTTTTTTATTTAATTTCAATATTTGGATCTGATCTACTCTATGCTAATAATATTTTTTTTGGCTTGCTTTTTTGTAGGTCAGAACAATTCAGATCTGGAAGCAAATTGTTTATCTGGAAGCCCTTTCTAGCCCTTGGGAACCATGGAAGACATTTTGGAATTCATGTCACACTCCAATTTTGTGGTATTTATTCCACCATTCACATAAATGTGCAAAACTTTAAATGGAGTCTATGTGCAATCATCAAGTTTTAGAAAGCTGAGAGGCTTTACATTGATATTGCATTTTGTTTTCCTACAAGTTAAACAGTTGTATTTTAGTTGGAAAAAAAAAAGGATTATACCGGATACAGGCATTTACCTCTTTACCATTGTTGAAACATGTTATCCTCAGGCAAGTTGTGGTAAGAAGTTATGTATAACTACTTTTTTGTTCCTGTGCAATACCCACACATTTCACAATTATTAATGTAGTAAAAGATCTTGTCTTACAATTGGTTATAATGCATGTGGTGAATAGATGTTAATGCACATAACTATGAACTTTTTGATGTTTGCATGAGCATGTTTGTCAAAAGGAAACTTTAACCCCTTAACGACCGCCGATACGCCTTTTAACGGCGGTCATTAAGGGTACTTAAACCACAGCGCCGTTAATTAACGGCGCTGTGGAAAAAGTGAATAGCGCCCCCCAGAGGCGCATTTTCTCCGGGGTCTCGGCTACCGGGGGTAGCCGAGACCCCAGAGAACATGAATCGGGTCGGTTTTTACCGACACCGATGTTGCGATCGCCGTTATTAACCCTATAACGGCGACCGCAACAAAAAAAAAAAAAAAGTTGTGCCATTTAATTTCTCTGTCCTCTGATGTCATCGGACATCAGAGGACAGAGAAAAAGGGTCCCCGGGACCCCCATGTGGCCCCCGATCCCCTCCATGTGTCCCCAGGGCCCTCCGGTGTCCCCCGGTGCCGGCGCCGTTAAGACAATGGCGGGCGCATGCCCAGTGCGCCCGCCGCTATGTGCCGCTGTGCTGGTGGGGGGATGGGCAAATATTCTCTGGGGTCTCGGCTACCGGGGGTAGCCGAGACCCCAGAGAACATGATCCGGGTCGGTATTCACCGATCCCGGTGTTGCGATCGCGGCTATGCAAGCATAGCCGCGATCGCAAAAAAAAAAAAAAAAAAAAATGATTTCTCTCCCCTCTGATGTGATCGCACATCAGAGGGGAGAAAATGAGGGTCCCTCGGTCCCCCGATCGCCCCCCCATATACTTACCGGTGTCCTCCGTCCTCCCGCAGGCCCCAGGATCCCGGCTTCTTCTCCCTGCAAAAAAAAAATGGCGGGCGCATGCGCAGTGCGCCCGCCCATCTGCTTTGGCGGCAGATTCAAATTTTTTTTCATTCATTCTCATAAAAGTACATTTTGATCACTGTGATAACTATCACAGTGATCAAAATAAAAAAAACAGTACATAACCCCCCCATTTATCACCCCCTTAGTTAGGGACATATAATAAAAAGTAGAAATTATATTTATTTTCATTTTTCTGTTAGGGTTAGGGTTATAATTAGGGTTAGGGTTATAATTAGGGTTAAGGTTATAATTAGGGTTAGGGTTAGCATTAGGCTGCTTTCACACATCCGGTGTGCGCCTGACGGCGCCCCCGGCATTTAGCCGCAGCGCCGCATCAGAAAATCTGATGCGCCGCATGCGTTTTTTTTTGCATTGACTTGCATTAGCGCCGGATGGCGCCGCATGTCAATGCGTTGCATGCGGTTTTGTCCGGATGCGGCGCAAATGTACATTGCGGCGGCCGGACAAAACGCTGCATGTAACGTTTTTTGTTTTTGCCGGATGGTTTCTGATGTCTCCGGGCATCAGAAACCATCCGGCAAAAAACCGCATGCGGCCGCCGGCGGCGCATCAGGTTTTCTGATGCGGCGCTGCGGCAAAATGCCGGGGGCGCCAACAGGCGCCCGCCGGAAGTGTGAAAGCAGCCTTAGGGTAAGGGTTATAATTAGCGTTAGGGTTAGGCTGGGTTCATACTGCGTTATGGCAGTCCGTTAGACGGACTGCGTTACACCGCGGTATAACGCGGTGTAACGCAGTCCGTTAACGCTGCCATTCACCCCCATTTGAGGGCGCATCGCGACGCATGCCGTAAAGCGGCATGCGTTTGCGACGTGCCATCATTCAGTGACGGAGCCTCGGACGCGGGCTGCAGCGTTTGGGCTCCGTCACCGCCAGCGCAGATGAATCATCTGCTGATTCCTCTGCGCTAGCGGGTATAGCATAATGTGATGCGTTATGCTATACCATTACCAGCCCGTCAACGCTATGTGTTGAACGGGCTGGTAAAACGCAAAATGAACCTAGCCTTAGGGTTAGGGTTATAATTAGGGTTAGAATTAGGGTTAGGGTTACAATTAGGGTTAGGGTTATAATTAAGGTTATAATTAAGGTTAGGGTTCAATTAGGGTTGGGAATTAGGGTTGGGATTTAGGTTAGGATTAGGGTTGGGATTAGGGTTAGGGGTGTGTTGGGATTAGGGTTGGAGCTAGAATTGAGGGATTTCCACTATTTAGGCACATCAGGGGGTCTCCAAACACGATGTGGCGTTCAAAAAGTCAAATGGCTCCCTCCCTTCCGAGCCCTGCCATGCGCCCAAACAGTGGTTTACCCCAACATATGGGGTATCAGCGTACTCAGGACAAATTGCACACCAATTTTGGGGTTCTAATTTCTCCGATTACCCTTGGGAAAATAAAAAATAGCTGGCTAAAAAAATCATTTTTGAGAAAAAAAATGATTTTTCATTTTCACGGCTCTGCGTTTATAAATTTCTGTGAAGCACTAGGGGGTTCAAAGTGCTCACCACACATCTAGATAAGCTCCTTAAGGGGTCTAGTTTCCAAAATGGGGTCACTTGTGGGGGGTTTCCACTGTTTAGGCTCATCTGGGGCACTGCAAACGGAACATGACCCCACCAACGTCTGCATTCCAAAACGTTATTACTTCCTTTCCAAGCCTGCTGTGCGCCAAAACAGTTCCCCCCCCCACATATTTGGTATCAGCGTACTCAGGACAAATTGGACAACAACTTTTGGGGTCCAATTTCCTTGTGAAAAATCAAAAATTTGGGACTAAAAAATCATTTTTGTGGAAAATTGATTTTTTTTTTTCACACCCAGGCATTATAAACTTTTGTGAAACACTTGGAGGTTCAAAGTGCTCACCACAGATCTAGATAAGTTCCTTATGGGGTCTAGTTTCCAAAATGGGGTCACTTGTGGGGGTTTTCCACTGTTTAGGCTCATCTGGGGCACTGCAAACGGAACATGACCCCCACCAACGTCTGCATTCCAAAACGTTATTACTTCCTTTCCAAGCCCTGCTGTGCGCCAAAACAGTTTCCCCCCCCCACATATTTGGTATCAGCGTACTCAGGATAAATTGGACAACAACTTTTGGGGTCCAATTTCCTTGTGAAAAATCAAAAATTTGGGACTAAAAAATCATTTTTGTGGAAAATTGTTTTTTTTTTTTTTTCACACCCAGGCATTATAAACTTTTGTGAAACACTTGGGGGTTCAAAGTGCTCACAGCGGATCTAGATAAGTTCCATAGGTGGTCTAGTTTCCAAAATGGTGTTACTTGTGGGGGGTTTCCACTGTTTAGGCGCATCAGGGGCTCTCCAAACGCGACATGGTGTCCAATCTCAATTCCAGCCAATTTTGGTTTGAAAAAGTCAAACGGTGCTGCTTCCATTCCAAGCCCTGCCGTGCGCCCAAACAGTGGTCCCCCCCATATATGGGGTATCAGCATACTCAGGACAAATTGTACAACAACTTTTGTTGTCCACTTTCTCCTGTTACCCTTGTGAAAATAAAAAATTGGGGACTAAACGATCAGGTTTGTGGAAAAAATATGATTTTTTATTTTCACGCCCGGGCGTTATAAACTTCTGTGAAGCACTTGGGGCTTCAAAGTGCTCACCACACATCTAGATAAGTTCCTTAGGGGGTCTAGTTTCCAAAATGGGATCACTTGTGGGGGGTTTCCACTGTTTAGACACATCAGGGCCTCTACAAATGCGACATGGCGTCCAGCCAATTCCGCGTTGAAAAAGTCAAACGGAGCTCCTTCCCTTGCGACCTCTGCCGTGTGCCCAAAAAGTGGTTTACCCCAACATATGGGGTATCGGCATGCTCAGGACAAATTGCACAAAAACTTTTGGGGTCTTGTTACCCTTGGGAAAATAAAAATTGGGGTGAAAAGATCATTTTTGTGGAAAAAATATGATTTTTTATTTTCACGGCTCTACGTTATAAACTTGTGTGAATCACTTGGAGGTTCAAAGTGCTCACCACACATCTAGATAAGTTCCTTAAGGGGTCTAGTTTCCAAAATGGGGTCACTTGTTGGGGGTTTCCACTGTTTAGGCACATCAGGGGCTCTCTAAACGCGACATGGCATCCAGCCAATTCTGCGTTGAAAAAGTCAAACAGCGCTCCTTCCCTTGCGACCTCTGCCGTGCGCCCAAAAAGTGGTTTACCCCACATATGGGGTATCAGCATGCTCAGGACAAATTGCACAAAAACTTTTGCGGTCTTATTACCCTTGGGAAATTAAAAATTGGGGTGAAAAGATCATTTTTGTGAAAAAAATTTTTTTTTTTTTTCACGGCTCTAGGTTATAAACTTGTGTGAAGCACTTGGAGGTTCAAAGTTCTCACCACACATCTAGATAAGTTCCTTAAGGGGTCTTGTATCCAAAATGGGGTCACTTGTGGGGTGTTTCCACTGTTTAGGCACATCAGGGGCTATCTAAACGCGACATGGCATTCAGCCAATTCTGCGTTGAAAAAGTCAAACGGCGCTCCTTCCCTTGCGACCTCTGCCACGCGCCCAAAAAGTGGTTTACCCCCACATATGGGGTATCGAAGTATTCAGAAGAAATTGCACAATAAATTTTGTGGTTCATTTTTTCTTTTAACACTTGTGAAAATAAAAAAACTTGGTTCCGAAGTAAAGCTTTTGCAAAAAAAGTTAAATGTCAATTTTTTCCTTCCACATTGCTTCAGCTCCTGTGAAGCACTTGAAGGGTTAATAAACTTCTTGAATGTGGTTTTGAGCACCTTGAGGGGTGCAGTTTTTAGAATGGTGTCACGTTTGGGTATTTTCTATCATATAGACCCCTCAAAGTGACTTCAAATGTGATGTGGTCCCTAAAAAAAAATGGTGTTGTAAAAATGAGAAATCGCTGGTCAACTTTTAACCCTTATAACTTCGTAACAAAAAAAAATTTTGGTCCCAAAATTGTGCTGATGTAAAGTAGACATGTGGGAAATGTTATTTATTAAGAAATTTGTGTGACATATCTCTCTGATTTAAGGGCATAAAAATTTAAAGTTTGAAAATTGTTAAATTTTCAAAATTTTCGCCATATTTCCGTTTTTTTCATAAATAAACACAAGTCATATCAAAGAAATTTTACCACTAACGTGAAGTACAATATGTCACGAAAAAACAATTCTCAGAATCAGCGGGATTCGTTAAAGCGTTCCAGAGTTATAACCTCATAAAGTGACAGTGGTCAGAATTGTAAAAATTGGCCCGGTCATTAAGCTGTAAAATGGCTCTGTCCTTAAGGGGTTAAATTATATGATTGTGGGGACATTTGGACCTTCGATCAAGAGAGGATTCCATCAAAAGAACTTTGAAGATGTGTGGCTTTTATAAATTTTTTTTTGCAAGATGCGAAATCAAAGTAAGTGGAGCAACTTTATTATTTAATTTCAATATTTGGATCTGATCTACTCTGTGCTAATTAATAAGTTTTTGGTTTGCTTTTTTGTAGGTCAGAACAATTCAGATCTGGAAGCATTTTCTGGACTCTTTGAATCCATGGTAGACATTGTAGAATTCGCATAATACTCCAACTGGATGGTAAGTATTTACTTCACCATTCTATCACATTTTCAAAGGTTTTTTGCAGTTAATTTGCAATCATCAAGTGTCAGAAAGCCAAGAGCCTTCACATTGAGATTGCAATTTGCATTACTACAAAGTAATCTATTGTATTTCAATTTAAAAATTAAAGACCATCCTCAATTCATACGATTTCATTTTTTGCAGTCTCTTAAATCTGATATTATTACCGTGAGAAATTTGTGTTCAACTGCTTGATGGTTCCTGTGCTATACACAGACATTTCACAATGATAAATACTTTAAAAGATCTTGTCAAACACTTTATTTTACTGCATTGTTGTGAAATGATGTGCATTCACAGAGCATAGGGCGTAAACTACTTGAGTATTGCCTGGGATATGGCATGGTTCAGGCACTTTTTAGAAGAACCGTAGGAAGTTTCTACCATCCATGAAAAAGTAGCATCAGCTAAATGTTGCATCTTGAGGCCATTTTGGACCTTCTATCAAGAAAGGATTCAATTAGAAGAACCTTGAGGAACGTAGAAGGCCATTATTCATCAATTTTAGGAAAACCCTAAATCAAAGTAAATAGAACAATTTCATTATTTCAATTGTTGCATTCTTTCTTTTCCATTTGTCCTAGCTGACATTTTTGTTTTGTTTTGAATAGGTAAGAAAATGGTTTATCTGGAAGCCCTTTCTAGACCCTTGGGAACCATGGCAGACATTTTCGAATTCACGTCACACTTCTATTTTGTGGTATTTAGTCCACCATTCACTTAAATGTCCAAAACTTTAAATGGAGTCTATGTGCAATCATTAAGTTTTAGAAAGCTGAGAGGCTTTACATTGAGATTGCATTTTGTTTTACTACAAGTTAAACAGTTGTATTTTAGTTGGAAAAGGAAAGGACCATACCAGATACAGGCATTTACCTCTTTACCATTGTTGAAACATGTTATCCTCAGGCAAGTTATTGTAAGAAGTTATGTTTAACTAATTTTTTGCTCCTGTGCATTACCCACACATTTCACAATGATAAATGTAGTAAAAGATCTTGTCTTACAATAGGTTTTAATGCATTGTGGTGAAATTATGTGAATGCACAGATCTATGAACTTTTTGATCCTTGCATGAGCATCTTTGTCAAAAGGAAACTTTAAATTATATGATTGTGGGGACATTTTGGACCTTCGATCAAGAGAGGATTCCATCAGAAGAACTTTGAAGATGTGTGGCTTTTATTCATCTTTTTCTTGCAAGATGCCAAATCAAAGTAAGTGGAGCAACGTTATGTTAGGGTTGGAGTTCCCGCTGCTGCACAAGGGGAGTCTCGAACCAGT
This sequence comes from Oophaga sylvatica, assembly GCA_033576555.1. Classification (NCBI taxonomy): domain Eukaryota; kingdom Metazoa; phylum Chordata; class Amphibia; order Anura; family Dendrobatidae; genus Oophaga; species Oophaga sylvatica. The sequence goes on from JARQOD010002259.1 coordinate 48,812, forward strand.
CCTGCTGCGTTCCCCCATTCATCTCCAGCCGCAGTGGAGCCTGCTCAGCAGAGACGTCGGTCCCAGTGTCTTGCCCATTCCAGTACTGTACAGAGACTTGCTGCTGCCTCTCCTGGATCTGCTATTATAGCCAGTGCTGGAGCAGACGTCTTTGGGACGAAGTCCTGCGTTTCCCCTTCTGAGCATGCCCAGGGTAAGATCTCTCATTGGAGATCAGGGGTCACATGTTCAGGTACTGCTGCAGCTCCTATTGTGGGGATATTTTGGACCTTCAATCAAGAGAGGATTCCATCAGAAGAACTGTGAAGATGTGTGGCTTTTATTCATCATTTTTTTGCAAGATGCCAAATTAAAGTAAGTGGAGCAACTTTTTTATTTAATTTCAATATTTGGATCTGATCTACTCTGTGCTAATTAATAAGTTTTTTTGGTTTGCTTTTTTGTAGGTCAGAACAATTCAGATCTGGAAGCAGGAGGTAGTGACCATGCTATTTTAGAATTTTGGATAACAAGAGGAGGAAGACCTGTGAAGACTCAGACGTCAAGGTTAGATTTCAGAAAGGCAGATTTTAAGGGACTGAGAAAGAGAATTGGAGGGATCCAATGGCAGGATATCCTTAAGGACAAAAATGTCCAGGAAGGATGGGACATCTTGAAAAATGAGATTCTCAAAGCACAATTGTTAACAATTCCAAAAAGAGGGAAGAATGGGAAGCATTTAAGGAAACCAGGATGGATGAACACAGAACTTAAACACATGCTAAAAAGGAAGAAAGAAATGTTTATCAAATGGAAAGAGGGAGGCATATCTAAAGAAGAATTTAATGCCATCTGCAGAACCTGCAGGGCACAAATCAGATTATCTAAAGCTGACAATGAATTAAGGCTTGCAAGAGATGTCAAAAGCAACAAAAAAGGATTTTGGGGATACGTCAAAAGTAAAAGAAAAGTTAAAGATGCTATAGGATTTTTACAGGATGAAAATGATGAAATGGTAAGAAAGGATGTTGAGAAGGCTGAACTTTTATATTCCTATTTTGCATCTGTTTTCTCTCAGAAAGGAAATGTAACATCAACTGATCTTCACTGTCCTATTAAAGGAATAGAAGAATCCAGGATATCTATAAACAGAAAGACAGTGAGGAAACACTTAGCTAACCTAAATGAATTCAAGTCTCCAGGTCCAGATGAATTACACCCCAGAATACTGAAGGAGATAGCAGAAGAAATTCTTGAATGTTATGTTTCGGTAGCTGAGGAGTGCAGGTAAAAAAGGAAATACACCAGAGCAGTTGGAATCTATGAGATTGCAGTACCCTGACTAACCACCACAACTAGAGGCAGCCGTGGAGCGTTCCTACGTTGGTCCTAGACGCCTCGTCACAGCCTGAGAAACTAACTACACCTAAAGACAGAAATAGGAAAGCTATCTGCCCCGGAGCAGAACCCCAAAATAATAGAAAGCCCCCAAACATGTAATGGTGGTTAGACAAGAGGAAATACTGACACAGAAAGAAAATAGAATGAGCAAACGCTGGGGCCCAAACTATCTAAATAGAAAAGGATAGGAAGGGCACTTACTGCAATCCCAGAAAACCATGAAAAACACCAACTCTACTAATTTCAAAATCACCTGAGATCACACGACCTCTACCACCTAAATTAGTTCTCTGGTGTAACAAAATCAAAACAGCACCACTGAAAAAACTGGAAAAAGCAAAAGTACAAAACTCAGTGGCTGAACTAAACAGAGAGGGCAAAAGCCCCCGGAGGGGACCCTGAAGGCCCCCACAGAAGTGCAGGACAAAATGCAAAAATATAGCACAAACACAAAAGAAGAAAATGTCTTATCTGATAGCAGGAGATGCAGACATGACACAGCAGGCTACAAGGGAAACTGGAAAGAAGGATTCAGACCAGAACAATTGATCACCGGCAACCCTGATGGGAAAATGACTCCCTTATATAAGACCAGTCAGTAACACCTGATTCCCAGTCCTCACAATCTTCACTAGTACCGCTTGTAACCACCAGAGGGAGCCTCTGCTCAGAACTCATCTCAAACCCATTCACAACAGTACCCCCCCCTTGAGGAGGGGTCACCGAACCCTCATTTGAGCAACCAGGTCGGTCAGGATGAGTTCTATGATACGCACGGATAAGTCTCCTAGCATGGATGTCCGAAGCAAACACCCAAGAATTGTCTTCCTGACCATAACCTCTCCATTTAACCAAATACTGGAGTCTTCGTCTAGAAAAACGAGAATCCAATATTTTCTCAACCACATACTCCAGATTGCCCTCAACCAAAACAGGGTCAGGAGGCACAGCAGCAGGAACCACTGGCTCAACAAACCTCTTCAACAAGGACTTGTGGAACACGTTATGGATCTTAAATGTCCCTGGAAGAAGCAAACGAAAAGAAACAGGATTAATAATCTCCATGATCTTATAAGGTCCAATGAACCTAGGCTTAAATTTAGGAGATGCTACTCTCATAGGAATATTCTTTGAGGACAACCAGACCAAGTCCCCCACTTTAAACCGAGGACCATCAGTCCTATGCCGGTTAGCAAACCGCTGGGCCTTCTCCTGAGAGAGGGACAACCTCTCCACTACCTGGTCCCAAATCTGTTGCATACGCTCAACAACAGAGTCAACACCTGGACAGACAGAAGCTTCCGTCTGTCCTGAAGAAAATCGAGGGTGAAACCCAGAATTACAGAAAAACTGAGACATCAAAGTGGCAGAGCTAGCCCTATTATTAAGAGCAAACTCAGCCAAAGGCAAAAAAGAGACCCAGTCATCCTGATCAGCAGACACAAAGCATCTTAGATAAGTCTCCAATGTCTGGTTTGTTCTCTCAGTTTGACCATTGGTCTGAGGATGAAATGCCGAGGAGAAAGACAATTGAACACCCAGTTTAGAACAAAAAGTCCTCCAAAATCTGGAAACAAACTGGACTCCTCTGTCAGACACAATGTTCTCAGGAATGCCGTGTAAACGAACCACGTGCTGAAGGAACAACGGCACCAATTCAGAGGAGGAAGGCAACTTAGGTAATGGCACAAGATGTATCATTTTGGAAAACCTATCACAAATTACCCAGATGGTGGTCATT
>JARQOD010002259.1:52032-80755 GCA_033576555.1 Oophaga sylvatica
TGGTAAGTATTTACTTCACCATTCTATAACATTTTCAAAGTTTTTTTGCAGACAATATGCAATCATCAAGTGTCAGAAAGCCAAGAGCCTTCACATTGAGATTGCATTTTGCATTACTACAAAGTAACCTATTGTGTTTCAATTTAAAAATGAAAGACCATCCTCAATTCAGACTATTTCATTTTTTGCAGTCTCTTAAATTTGATATCTTCAGGCCCAATACCATGAGAAATTGGTGTACAACTGCTTGATGGTTCCTTTGCAATGCACAGACATTTCACAATGATAAATACAGTAAAATCTCTTGTCAAATAAATGATTTTGCTGCATTGTTATAAAATTATGTGCATGCACAGAGCATAGGGTGTAAACTACAGTCATGGCCAAAAGTTTTGAGAAAGACACAAATATTATATTTTCACATGATCTGCTGCCCTCTGGTTTTTATGTGTGTTTTGACAGATGTTTTTATCACAGACAGAAATATAATTGCAAACATATGAGTAACAAAAGCTTATATTGACAGAATGAGTTAATGCAGCAAGTCAATATTTGCAGTGTTGACCCTTCTTCTTCAGGACCTCTGCAAATCTCCCTGGCATGCTCTCAATCAACTTCTGGACCAAATCCTGACTGATAGCAGTCCATTCTTGCACAATCAATGCTTCCATTTTGTCAGAATTTTTAGGTTTTTGTTTGTCCACCCGTCTCTTGATGATTGACCACAAGTTCTCAATGGGATTAAGATCTGGGGAATTTCCAGGCCATGGACCCAAAATCTCTATGTTTTGTTCCCTGAGCCATTTAGTTATCACCTTTGCTTTATGGCAAGGTGCTCCATCATGCTGGAAAAGGCATTGTTGATCGCCAAACTGCTCTTGGAGGGTTGGGAGAAGTTGCTCTTGGAGGACATTCTGGTACCATTCTTTATTCATGGCTGTGTTTTTAGGCAAGACTGTGAGAGAGCCGATTCCCTTGGCTAAGAAGCAACCCCACACATGAATGGTTTCAGGATGCTTAACAGTTGGCATGAGACAAGACTGGTGGTAGCGCTCACCTTGTCTTCTCCGAATGAGGCGTTTTCCTGATGTCCCAAACAATCGAAAAGGGGATTCATCAGAGAAAATAACTTTACCCCAGTCCTCAGCAGTCCACTGCCTGTACCTTTTGCAGAATATCAGTCTGTCCATGTTGTTTTTTCTGGAGAGAAGTGGCTTCTTTGCTACCCTTCTTGAGACCAGGCCTTGCTCCAAGAGTCTCCGCCTCACAGTGCGTGCAGATGCACTCACACCTGCCTGCTGCCATTCCTGAGCAAGCTCTGCCATGCTGGTAGCCCGATCCCGCAGCTGAAACACTTTTAAGAGACAGTCCTGGCGCTTACTGGTCTTTCTTGGGCGCCCTGGAGCCTTTTTGGCAACAATGGAACCTCTCTCCTTGAAGTTCTTGATGATGCGATAGATTGTTGACTGAGGTGCAATCTTTCTAGCTGCAATACTCTTCTCTGTTAGGCCATTTTTGTACATTGCAATGATGACTGCACGTGTTTCTTTAGAGATAACCATGGTTAACAGAAGAGAAACAATGATGCCAAGCACCAGCCTCCTTTTAAAGTGTCCAGTGGTGTCATTCTTACTTAATCATGACAGATTGATCTCCAGCCATGTCCTCATCAACACCCACACCTGTGTTAATGGAGCAATCACTGAAAAGAGGTTAGCTGGTCCTTTTAAGGCAGAGCTGCAATGATGTTGAAATGTGTTTTGGGGGATAAAGTTCATTTTCTAGCCAAATATTGACTTTGCAAGTAATTGCTGTTAAGCTGATCACTCTTTATAACATTCTGAAGTATATGCAAATTGCCATTAGAAAAAGTGAAGCAGTAGACTTTGTAAAAATTTATATTTGTGTCATTCTCAAAACTTTTGGCCATGACTGTACTTCAGTATTGCATGGGCCATGGCATGGTTGAGGCACTATTTAGAAAAACCGTGGTAAGTTTCTACCATCCATGACAAAGTAGCATCAACTAAATGTTGCATCTTGAGGCCATTTTGGACCTTCTTTCAAGAAAGGATTCAATTAGAAGAACCTTGAGGAACGTAGAAGGCCTTTATTCATCAATTTTAGGAAAACCATAAATCAAGGTAAATAGAACAATTTCAGTATTTCAATTGTTGCATTCTTTCTTTTCCATTTGTCCAACTGACATTTTTGTTTTGTTTTGCATAGATAAGAAAATGGTTTATCTGGAAGCTCTTTCTGGACCCTTGGGAACCATGGAAGACATTTTGGAATTCACGTCACACTGCAATTTTGTGGTATTTATTCCACCATTCACTTAAATGTCCAAAACTTTAAATGGAGTCTATGTGCAATCATCAAGTTTTAGAAAGCTGAGAGGCTTTACATTGAGATTGCATTTTGTTTTACTACAAGTTAAACAGTTGTATTTTAGTTGGAAAATCAAAGGACTATACCGGATCCAGGCATTTACCTCTTTGCAATTGTTGAAACAAGTTTTCCTCAGGCAAGTTATGGTAAAAAGTTATGTATAACTGCTTTTTTGTTCCTGTGCAATACCCACACATTTCACAATGATAAATGTAGGAAAAGATCTTGTCTTACAACTGGTTTAATGCATTTTGGTGAAATGATGTGAATGCACAGAACTATGAACTTTGTGGTCCTTGCATGAGCATCTTTGTCAAAAGGAAACTTTAAATTATACGATTATGGGGAAATTTTGGTCCTTCGATCAAGAGAGGATTCCATCAGAAGAACTTTGAAGATGTGTGGCTGTTATTCATCTTTTTTTGCAAGATGCCAAATCAAAGTAAGTGGAGCAACATTATTATTTAAGTTCAATATTTGGATCTGATCTACTCTGTGCTAATTAATAAGTTTTTTTGGTTTGCTTTTTTGTAGGTCAGAACAATTCAGGTCAGGAAGCATTTTCTGGACTCTTTGAATCCATGGTAGATATTGTAGGATTCGGTTAATACTCCAACTGGATGGTAAGTATTTTCTTCACCATTCTATCACATTTTCAAAGCTTTATTTGCAGACAATTTGCAATCATCAAGTGTCAGGAAGTCAAGCGCCTTCACATTGAGATTGCATTTTGCATTACTATAAAGTAATCTGTTTTGTGTTTCAATTAAAAAAAATGAAAGACCATCCTCAATTCAGATTATTTCATTTTTTGCAGTCTCTTAAATCTGATGTCTTCAGGCCAGATACGGTGAGAAATTTGTGTTCAACTGCTTGATGGTTCCTGTGCAATACACAGAAATTTCACAATGATAAATACAGTAAAATATCTTGTCAAACACTTGATTTTACTGCATTGTTGTGAAATGATGTGCATGCACAGAGCTTAGGGCGTAAACTACTTGAGTATTGCATGGGATATGGCATGGTTGAGGCACTACATAGAAAAACCGTGGGAAGTTTCTACCATCCATGACAAAGTAGCATCAGCTAAATTTTGCATCTTGAGGCCATTTTGGACCTTCGATCAAGAGAGGATTCCATCAAAAGAACTTTGAAGATGTGTGGCTTTTATAAATCTTTTTTCTGCAAGATGCCAAATCAAAGTAAGTGGAGCAACTTTATTATTTAATTTCAATATTTGGATCTGATCTACTCTGTGCTAATTAATAATTTTTTTGGTTTGCTTTTTTGTAGTTCAGAACAATTCAGATCTGGAAGCATTTTCTGTACTCTTTGAATCCATGGTAGACATTGTAGAATTCGGTTAATACTCCAACTGGATGGTAAGTATTTACTTCACCATTCTATCACATTTTCAAAGGTTTTTTGCAGTTAATTTGCAATCATCAAGTGTCAGAAAGTCAAGAGCCTTCACATTGAGATTGCATTTTGCATTACTACAAAGTAATCTATTGTGTTTCAATTTAAAATGAAAGACCATCCTCAATTCATACAATTTCATTTTTTGCAGTCTCTTAAATCTGTTATCTTCAGGCCAATTACCGTGAGAAATTTGTGTTCAACTGCTTAATGGTTCCTGTGCAATACACAGACATTTCACAATGATAAATACTGTAAAAGATCTTGTCAAACACTTTATTTTACTGCATTGTTGTGAAATGATGTGCATGCACAGAGCATAGGGCGTAAACTACTTGAGTATTGCCTGGATATGGCATGGCTCAGGCGCTTTTTAGAAGAACCGTAGGAAGTTTCTACCATCCATGACAAAGTAGCAACAGCTAAATGTTGCATCTTACAAATCAAAGTAAGTGGAGCAACATTATTATTTAAGTTAAATATTTGGATCTGATCTACTCTGTGCTAATTAATAAGCTTTTTTGGTTTGCTTTTTTGTAGGTCAGAACAATTCAGGTCAGGAAGCATTTTCTGGACTCTTTGAATCCATGGTAGACATTGTAGAATTCAGGTAAGACTCCAACTGGATGGTAAGTATTTATTTCACCATTCTATCACATTTTCAAAGCTTTATTTGCAGACAATTTGCAATCATCAAGTGTCAGAAAGTCAAGCGCCTTCATATTGAGATTGCATTTTGCATTACTGTAATCTGTTTTGTGTTTCAATTAAAAAAATGAAAGACCATCCTCAATTCAGACGATTTCATTTTTTGCAGTCTCTAAAATCTGATGTCTTCTGGCCAGATACGGTGAGAAATTTGTGTTCAACTGCTTGATGGTTCCTGTGCAATACACAGAAATTTCACAATGATAAATACAGTAAAATATCTTGTCAAACACTTGATTTTACTGCATTGTTGTGAAATGATGTGCATGCACAGAGCTTAGGGTGTAAACTACTTGAGTATTGCATGGGATATGGCATGGTTGAGGCACTATATAGAAGAACCGTGGGAAGTTTCTACCATCCATGACAAAGTAGCATCAGCTAAATTTTGCATCTTGAGGCCATTTTGGACATTCTATCAAGAAATGATGCAATTAGAAGAACCTTTAGGAACGAAGAAGGCCTTTATTCATCAATTTTAGGAAAACTCTAAATCAAAGTAAATAGAACAATTTCAGTATTTCAATTGTTGCATTCTTTCTTTTCCATTTGTCCTAGCTGACATTTTTGTTTTGTTTTGTATAGGTAAGAAAATGGTTTATCTGGAAGCACTTTCTGGCCCTTGGGAACCATGGAAGACATTTTGGAATTCACGTCAGATTCCAATTTTGTGGTATTTATTCCACCATTCACTTAAATGTCCAAAACTTTAAATGAATTCTATGTGCAATCATCAAGTTTTAGAAAGCTGAGAGGCTTTACATTGAGATTGCATTTTTTTTTTATTACAAGTTAAACAGTTGTATTTTAGTTGGAAAAGCAAAGGACCATACCGGATCCAGGCATTTACTTCATTGCCATTGTTGAAACATGTTATCCTCAGGCAAGTTATAGTAAGAAGTTATGTATAACTGCTTTTTTGTTCCTGTGCAATACCCACACATTTCACAATGATAAATGTAGTAAAAGATCTTGTCTTACAATTGGTTTCAATGCATTGTGATGAATAGATGTTAATGAACAGAACTATGAACTTTTTGATCTTTGAATGAGTATCTTTGTTAAAAGGAAACTTTAAATTATATGATTGTGGGGACATTTTGGACCTTCGATCAAGAGAGGATTCCATCAAAAGAACTTTGAAGATGTGTGGCTTTTATAAATCTTTTTTTTGTAAGATGCCAAATCAAAGTAAGTGGCGCAACTTTATTATTTAATTTCAATATTTGGATCTGATCTACTCTGTGCTAATTAATAAGTTTTTTGGTTTGCTTTTTTGTAGATCAGAACAATTCAGATCTGGAAGCATTTTCTGGACTCTTTGAATCTATGGTAGACATTGTAGAATTCGGATAATACTCCAATTGGATGGTAAGTATTTACTTCACCATTCTATCACATTTTCAAAGCTTTTTTGCAGACAATTTGCAATCATCAAGTGTCAGAAAGCCAAGAGCCTTCACATTGAGATTGCATTTTGCATTACTACAAAGTAATCTATTGTGTTTCAATTTAAAAATGAAAGACCATCCTCAATTCATACGATTTCATTTTTTGCAGTCTCTTAAATCTGATACCTTCAGGCCAAATACCATGAGAAATTTGTGTTCAACTGCTTGATGGTTCCTGTGCAATACACAGACATTTCACAATGATAAATACAGTAAAAGATCTTGTCAAACACTTTATTTTACTGCATTGTTGTGAAATGATGTGCATGCACAGAGCTTAGGGCGTAAACTACTTGAGTATTGCCTGGGATATGGCATGGTTCAGGCACTTTTTAGAAGAACCGTAGGAAGTTTCTACCATCCATGACAAAGTAGCATTCAACTAAATGTTGCATCTTGAGGCAATTTTGGACCTTCTATCAAGAAAGGATTCAATTAGAAGAACCTTGAGGAACGTAGAAAGCCTTTATTCATCAATTTTAGGAAAACCCTAAATCAAAGTAAATAGAACAATTTCATTATTTCAATTGTTGCATTCTTTCTTTTCCATTTGTCCTAGCTGACATTTTTGTTTTGTTTTGAATAGGTAAGAAAATGGTTTATCTGGAAGCCCTTTCTAGAACCTTGGGAACCATGGCAGACATTTTGGAATTCACGTCACACTTCTATTTTGTGGTATTTAGTCCACCATTCACTTAAATGTCCAAAACTTTAAATGGAGTCTATGTGCAATCATCAAGTTTTAGAAAGCTGAGAGGCTTTGCATTGAGATTGCATTTTGTTTTACTACAAGTGAAACAGTTGTATTTTAGTTGGAAAAGCAAAGGACCATACCAGACACAGGCATTTACCTCTTTGCCATTGTTGAAACATGTTATAATCAGACAAGTTATGGTAAGAAGTTATGTATAACTGCTTTTTTTGTTCCTGTGCAATACCTGCACATTTCACAATGATAAATACAGTAAAAGATCTTGTCTTACAATTGGTTTTAATGCATTGTGGTGAAATGATGTGAATGCACAGAACTATGAACTTTTTGGTCCTTGCATGAGCATCTTTGTCAAAAGGAAACTTTAAATTATACGATTGTGGGGACATTTTGGTACTTTGATCAAGAGAGGATTCCATCAGAAGAACTTTGAAGATGTGTGGCTTTTATTCATCTTTTTTTGCAAGATGCCAAATCAAAGTATGTGGAGCAACTTTTTTATTTAATTTCAATATTTGGATCTGATCTACTCTGTGCTAAGTTTTTTTGGTTTGCTTTTTTGTAGGTCAGAACAATTCAGATCTGGTAGCATTTTCTGGACTCTTTGAATCCATGGTAGACATTGTAGATTGGTTAATACTCCAACTGGATGGTAAGTGTTTACTTCACCATTGTTAGGGTCTGCGGAACGCACCTAATAGATATTGTTGAGAGGTGCGTTCGCAGCCTGGGGTCCACCGTGCAGGCGAAGCTCGCTGCTAGTAAGATGCCGAAAGTAGCGAACTCTGTTATCCCGCAGAGTCGCTAACGGGAATGCCACAGCTCTATATAGCGATAAGTACGAACTCACTTAACCTCAGTGAGCCGCAAAGTAAAACACTAGGGCGCTGAACCAGCGTTATACAGCGAACCCTGTTGCGTCACAGAGCCGCTGAGAAAAAGACTGTGTCCTGTTAGACTCACAGGGATACACAGATAACTGCTGTGCGGATAGCAGTCCATGATCATGCAGACAGCAACGCAATCAAGCAATCTCCTCACCGGAGAAGCCGGTATTCTAGGGGCTTATTTCAGCCAATCCCTAACCACGTGCATCCAAATCTCCTCACCGGAGAAGCCGGTATTCTAGGGGCTTATTTCAGCCGAGCCCTAACCACATGCGTACATGATCACACTGGCGCAAAGCACATAATGCAATTGATTCTAGCGCATGGCGGCCCAGCCATGCCACCCTTTTATAGTAACAGCTACAGGACCTGCCAGAAACAAGGACCAATGAGAAACTGTTCCAAAACACATGTAGTTTCAGGGCCTTTCTGGCGGACCAATAGGAGCTGCTGCAGTACCTGAACATGTGACCCCTGATCTCCAATGAGAGATCTTACCCTGGGCATGCTCAGAAGGGGAAACGCAGGACTTCATCCCAAAGACGTCTGCTCCAGCACTGGCTATAATAGCAGATCCAGGAGAGGCAGCAGCAAGTCTTTGCACAGTATTGGAATGGGCAAGACGCTGGGACCGACGTCTCTGCTGAGCAGGCTCCACTGCGGATGGAGATGGATGGGAGACCGCAGCGGGACTGGTTCGAGACTCCCCTTGTGCAGCAGCGGGAACTCGAACCCTAACATTACCCCCCTCCTAGGGCCCCCCTTCCTTGGGCCTCACTGCGCTCAAAGGCAGTGATGAGCTGCGGAGCGTGAACATGCTCGGCAGGTTCCCAGGACCTATCCTCAGGCCCATAACCCCTCCATTCCACCAAATAAATTTTTTTTCCTCTTGCCACCTTGCACCCAACAATGGCGTTCACCTCATGATCATCGGTAGATGAACCCGACGTCCCGGCAGATGACTCAGAAAACCGGGACATGGCCACGGGTTTCAGGAGGGACACGTGAAAGGTGTCGGTGATACCAAGGCGAGGCGGAAGGGCTAGGCGGTAAACCACCGGGTTCACCTGCTCAAGAACTTTAAAGGGACCCAAAAAGCGAGGTGCCAACTTGGTGGACTCTACACCTAGCCTGATGTTTCAGGCCGAGAACCACACTAGGTCACCAGGAGCAAATGTAGGTGCGGGGCACCTATGGGCATCGGCCGAAGATCTCATCCTCTCTTTGGAGGCCTGAATGGCATCCTGGGTGCGGTCCCAAATGTCCCATGCCTCCACAGCCCAGTCTGCCAACCTGGAATCGGCAGAAGACATGGGCATGGGCACTGATACCCGCGGATGCTGACCGTAGTTCAGGATGAATGGGGTCTGTCCTGTGGAATCAGCCACAGCATTATTTAGAGCGAACTCAGCCCATGGTAGCAAGGATGCCCAGTCATCCTGCCTGGCAGAGACAAATTGTCGCAAGTTTGTGACCAAGGTCTGGTTGGCCCTCTCTACCAACCCATTCGTCTCGGGATGGTATGCAGAGGAGAGATTCAACTCAATGCTGAGCAAACGACACAGCTCTCTCCAGAACCGAGACGCAAACTGGGGACCTCGATCACTGACAATTTTGTCTGACATACCGTGTAGGCAGAAAATATGCCAAATGAATAATGCTGCCAAGGCCTGTGCAAACTGTAACCGTGGTAACGGCACCAAGTGCACCATTTTGGAGAAGTGGTTGGTTATCACCCAGATGATGGTGCAGCCCCGAGACTTGGGTAAGCCCACTACAAAATCCATCCCAACCATCTCCCAGGGCCTGTCTGCCACCGGCAAAGGGAAAAGTAACCCAGCTGGCCGTTGTCGAGGGGACTTATTCTTGGCGCAGGAGACGCACGCCTGAACGTATTCCTGATGTCACGGACCATATGTGGCCACCAGTATGTCCTCGCCAGCAACTCAGATGTCCTCTTTGCCCCAAAATGTCCACCCACCCTGGACGAGTGTGCCCAAGAGAGTACCTCCAGTCGCAAATTGATGGGCACAAAAGTCTTGCCTGGAGGCACAGACTCGAGCGAAACCGGGGCCACAGTTCTTAGGCTCTCTGTGGGGACAATTAGCCGAGGCTCCTCCTCCACCTCCTCAGAGGACACCACGGAGCGAGACAGAGCATCGGCACGAATGTTCTTCTCCCCGGAGAGAAAATGGAGGGTGAAATGGAACCGGGAGAAGAACAGGGACCATCTGTCCTGACGGGAATTTAGCCGCTGGGCGGTCTGTAAATAGACCAAATTTTTGTGGTCAGTGAACACTTGAAAGGGAAAGCGAGCCCCCTCCATGAGATGTCTCCACTTGGAAAAGGCCAACTTCATGGCTAGCAACTCCCTATCCCCAATGGAATAATTCCTCTCCGCTGGTGTGAAGGTCTTGGAGAAGAAGAAGCAAGGATGTTTACGACCTTGAGCATCCTTTTGGAAAAGGACTGCTCCAGCACCAACGGATGAGGCATCTACCTCCAATATAAAAGGTTTATCAACCTCGGGACGATGTAAGATAGGAGCGCTAGCAAAATGGGACTTGATTGAAGTAAAGTCCTTGGAGACCTCCTCTGACCACAATTTGGGATTGGCTCCCTTCTTGGTGAGGGCTACCAAGGGAGCAACCAACGTAGAGAAGTGGGGAATGAATTGGCGATAGTAATTAATGAACCCCATAAAGCGCTGCACCGCTTTAAGAGAGTGGGGTTCTTGCCAATCCATTACAGCCTGTAGTTTGGCAGGATCCATAGCCAATCCATGAGTGGAGATGATATAGCCCAGGAATGGCAGAGACTCCTGCTCAAACACTCACTTCTCCAACTTCGCATATAAGGAATTCGCCCGCAAGAGGTCGAAAACTCTGCAAACATCTCTCCGGTGGGTGTCCATATCTGGAGAAAAGATGAGAATGTTATCCAGATAGACTACCACAGAGGTGGCAAGCATGTCCCGGAAGATGTCATTTACGAAATCTTGGAAGACGGCTGGAGCTTTACAGAGCCCAAACGGCATCACTAGGTATTCGTAATGTCCATCTCTGGTATTGAACGCCGTCTTCCATTCGTCCCCCTCACGGATGCGGATCAGGTTATAGGCACCACGAAGATCCAGCCTAGTAAATACCCTTGCTCCCCGGAGCCTATCAAAGAGCTCAGAAATTAGAGGCAAAGGATATTTGTTCTTAACGGTAATGGCGTTAAGACCCCTATAGTCTATACACGGTCGTAATTCTCCATTCTTCTTCTGCACGAAGAAAAATCCTGCCCCTGCTGGTGACACTGACTTCCTAATGAACCCTCTTGCCAGATTTTCCTGGATGTATTGTGACATGGCCTCCGTCTCAGGAAGAGAGAGAGGATACACTCTTCCCCGAGGGGGCTCCGTTCCAGGCAAGAGGTCTATAGGACAGTCATGGGGCGATGAGGCGGAAGAGTCTCCGCTGCCTTTTTGGAGAATACGTCCGCGTATGACCGATAAACCTTGGGGAGAGAAGCAAGGTCTATAGATATCTCCATGGTGGAAACCTGAACGTCCTCTCTGAGACATCTGTCTCTGCAATGATCACCCCAACCCAGTATTCTCCCAGAGGACCACTCAATATGGGGAGAGTGGTGGCGAAGCCAGGGTAATCCCACCAAAACCTCATCCATTCCCTCAGGAAGAACAAAAAGGGATATATTCTCCTGATGAGAAGGGAAAATAGACAGAGGTAGTGAGACAGTGTGGTGGGTGATTTGTGAGGGCAGGATTGCTCCATTCAATACTCTCACCGATATTGGCTCGGCGAGCGTCACCAGCGGTATGGAATGGCGAGAGGCAAAGAAGGAGGACATAAAATTCCCCTCTGCCCCAGAGTCCACACAAAGCTTGGCGGGAAGAGTGGCTGAACCTAGAGAGATTAACCCTTTAAGGAACACTTTCGGAGCAAAATTCCTCGCGTCTAATGACCCTGCACCCATGGTCACGGAACATGACCGTTTACTCATTCGCTGAGGACATCGGTTGGCATAATGTCCTGGCTGTTGACACACTCTACAGACCACGGATACTCGAGTGGTCCGAGACTTAGATCTCACTCGAGTAGTCTCCATGGTCTCTGGGGAGTCGGACCCCGAACGGGAAATTCAAGAGGTTTGGCAAAGGTGGGTGCCAGCCAAAACCTCTGCCTACACTGGGTCCGCTCTAACCTCCGCTCGTGAAAATGGAGGTCGATGCTGGTAGATATAGAAATGAGTTTCTCCAGTGTGGCAGGAATCTCCCTGGTAGCCAAAGCGTCCTTTACATGGTCTGCCAGTCCTCTCCAGAACACTGGAATAAGAACTTTATCTGGCCACTCTAATTCAGAGGCCAAAGTCCAAAATTGGACTGAGAACTGGCTGACCATGGACAAGCCCTGTGACATTGCCAGCAGTTGGAGTGCTGTATCGTGCGTGACCTGAGATCCTAAAAAGACCTTTTTCAGAGTCTCCAAAAACCGAGGAGCACTCCGCACCACACGATCGTCACGCTCCCACAGCGGCGTTGCCCACTCCAATGCTCTGCCCGACAGAAGAGACAAAATAAAAGCCACTTGTGCCCGTTCCGTGGGAAACGTGTTGCCAGAAGCTCAAGCTGTATAGAGCACTGACTCACGAATCCCCGACAATGTTTACTGTCACCCGTAAACTTGTCTGGAAGTGGGAGGTGGAATAATGTCGGAGCAGAGGTAGCGGTGGACAAACTGGCTGCAGCTACGCTAGCAGCCTGAACAGCGACTGCGGTAACATCCACAGCTGAGGTTGTGCGCTCAAGGACCGCCAACCTACCCTCCAGCTGCTGGATGTACTGCTGTAGACGCTGGTCGTCCGCCATTTTACTAGCCAGACCCTTGTGCTAGCATTATGTTAGGGTCTGCGGAACGCACCTAATAGATATTGTTGAGAGGTGCGTTCGCAGCCCGGGGTCCACCGTGCAGGCGAAGCCCGCTGCTAGTAAGATGGCGAAAGTAGCGAACTCTGTTATCCGCAGAGTCGCTAAAATAAACGCCGTAGCGCGCTGTGGCTGTTAGTGCGAACTCTGTTAATCCCCAGAGCCGCTAACTGGAATGCCACAGCGCTATATGGCGATAAGTACAAACTCACTTAACTTCAGTGAGCCGCAAAGTAAAACACTAGGGCGCTGAACCAGCGTTATAAAGCGAACCCTGTTGCGTCACAGAGCCGCTGAGAAAAAGACTGTGTCCTGTTAGACTCACAGGGATACACAGATAACTGCTGTGCGGATAGCAGTCCGTGATTATGCAGATAGCAACGCAATCAAGCAATCTCCTCACCGGAGAAGCCGGTATTCTAGGGGCTTATTTCAGCCGAGCCCTAACCACATACGTACATGATCACACTGGCGCAAAGCACATAATGCAATTGATACTAGCGCATGGCGGCCCAGCCATGCCACCCTTTTATAGTAACAGCTACAGGACCTGCCAGAAACAAGGACCAATGAGAAACTGTTCCAAAACACATGTAGTTTCAGGGCCTTCCTGGCAGACCAATAGGAGCTGCTGCAGTACCTGAACATGTGACCCCTGATCTCCAATGAGAGATCTTACCCTGGGCATGCTCAGAAGGGGAAACACAGGACTTCATCCCAAAGACGTCTGCTCCAGCACTGGCTATTATAGCAGATCCAAGAGAGGCAGCAGCAAGGCTCTGCACAGTATTGGAATGGGCAAGATGCTGGGACCGACGTCTCAGCTGAGCAGGCTCCACTGCGGACGAAGATGAATGAGAGACTGCAGCGGCACTGGTTCGAGACTCCCCTTATGCAGCAGCGGGAACTCGAACCCTAACAACCATTCTATCAAATTTTCAAAGCATTTTTGCAGACAATATGCAATCATCAAGTGTCAGAAAGCCAAGAGCCTTCACAATGAGATTGCATTTTGCATTACTACAAAGTAATCTATTGTGTTTCAATTTAAAAATGAAAGACCATCCTCAATTCATACGATTTCATTTTTTGCAGTCTCTTAAATCTGATATCTTCAGGCCAATTACCATTAGAAATTTGTGTTCAGCTGCTTGATGGTTCCTGTGCAATACACAGACATTTCACAATGATAAATACAGTAAAAGATCTTGTCAAACACTTTATTTTACTGCATTGCTGTGAAATGATGTGCATGCACAGAGCTTAGGGCGTAAACTACTTGAGTATTGCCTGGGATATGGCATGGTTAGGCACTTTTTAGAAGACTGGTAGGAAGTTTCTACCATCCATGACAAAGTAGCATCAGCTAAATGTTGCATCTTGAGGCCATTTTGGACCTTCTATCAAGAAAGGATTCAATTAGAAGAACCTTAAGGAACGTAGAAGGCCTGTATTCATCAATTTTAGGAAAACCCTAAATCAAAGTAAATAGAACAATTTCATTATTTCAATTGTTGCATTCTTTCTTTTCCATTTGTCCTAGCTGACATTTTTGTTTTGTTTTGTATAGGTAAGAAAATGGTTTATCTGAAAGCCCTTTCTATACCCTTGGGAACCATGGAAGACATTTTGGAATTCACGTCACACTCCAATTTTGTGGTATTTATTCCACCATTCACTTAAATGTCCAAAACTTTAACTGGAGTCTATGTGCAATCATCAAGTTTTGGAAAGCTGAGAGGCTTTACATTGAAATTGCATTTTGTTTTACTACAAGTTAAACAGTTGTATTTTAGTTGGAAAAACAAAGGATTATACCGGATACAGGCATTTACCTCTTTGCCATTGTTGAAACATGTTATCCTCAGGCAAGTTATGGTAAGAAGTTATATATAACAGATAGGGCAATCTGTCACAAAGACAGGGATCGTCGAACAGTGTGCTGCCTACCTGGCGCTCGAGTCCGACACATCGCTGATCGGGTTGACAGATTACTGGGAGGGGCTGGTGAGGACCCAGCGGTCATGGTGCACATTGGCACAAATGACAAAGTTAGAGGTAGGTGGAAGGTCCTTAAAGATGATTTCAGGGAATTAGGCTGCAAGCTTAACCCCTCTCTGCCATCAGAGTACTATTCCGTCCATGTGACCCTGGACCTAATTCCCATGGACGGAATAGTACGTCATGGGCGATCAGCTGCGCTCCCGGGGGGAGCGCAGCTGATCGCCGCCGGGTGTCAGCTGATTATCACAGCTGACACCCGTGACTGTGTGTCAGGAGCGGTCACGGACCGCTCCCGGCACATTAACCCTTGGCACACCGCGATCAAACATGATGCGGTGTACCCGGGGCACAGGGGAGGATCGCGCAGGCAGGGGGCTCCCTGCGCGCTCCCCTGAGACCCTCAGAGCAGCGCGATGTGTCGCGCTGTTCCGAGGGTCCGTCCTCCCTCCAGGTCCCCGGATCCAAGATGGCGCCGGGGTCCTGCAGGGAGGCGGCTTCCTCAGTGCCTGCTGAGAGCAGGCGCTGGGGAAGCCTGCAGCAGTGCCAGAGCGATCGCTGGTGTGACAGAGTGCTGTGCACACTGTCACACCAGCGATCTGCTAAAATACAGTGATGTCCCACCCTGGGACAAAGTAAAAAAGTAAAAAAAGTAAAAATAAAAAGTGTAAAAAAAAATCATAAAAAAAAAAAAAAATATTCCCCAATAAATTAATTTTTTCCTGTAAATAAAAAAAACAAAACAATAAAAGTACACATATTTGGTATCGCCGCGTCCGTAACCACCCCCCCTATAAACTGTCCCACTAGTTAACCCCTTTAGTGAACCCCTTAAAAAAAAAAAAAAACGAAGCAAAAAAGTGAAAATAACACGCGATCAAAAAGACCGATATAAATAAACATGGTACCACTGAAAACGTCATCTTGTCCCGCAAAAAACGAGCCATCACACAGCATCATGAGCAAAAAATAAAAAAGTTATAGCTCGCAGAATAAAGCGATGCAAAAATAATGATTTTTTATATAAAATTGTTTTCATTCTATAAAAGCGCCAAAACCTAAAAAAATGATATAAATGAGGTATCGCCATAATCGTACTGACCCGAAGAATAAAACTGCTTTATCAATTTTACCACACGCGGAACGGTATAAACGCCTCCCCCAAAAGAAATTCATGAATTGCTGATTTTTGTTCATTCTAACCACCCAAAAATCCAAATAAAAAGCCATCAAAAAAGTCACGTGCTCAAAAATGGTACAAATAAAAACGTCAACTCGTCCCGCAAAAAATAAGACCTCACATGACTCTGTGGGCCAAAATATGCAAAAATTATAGCTCTCAAAATGTGGTGATGCAAAAAACTATTTTTTGCAATATAAAGCGTCTTTTAGCGTGACAGCTGCCAATCACAAAAACCCGCTATAAATAGTAAATCAAACCCCCCTTTATCACCCCCTTAGTTAGGGAAAAATAATAAAATTACAAAAATGTATTTATTTCCATTTTCCCGTTAGGGTTAGGGTTGCGGCTAAAGTTAGGGTTAGGGTTGGCGCTAACGTTAGTATTAGGGTTAGGGTTGGCGCTAACGTTAGGATTAGGGTTGGGATTAGGGTTATGGGTGTGTTAGGGTTAGGTTTGTGGTTAGGGTTGGGACTAGGGTTATTGGTGTTTGGGGTTAGGGTTGGAGTTAGAATTGGGGGGTTTCTGCTGTTTAGGCACATCAGGAGCTCTCGAAATGTGACATGGCGTCTGATCTCAATTCCAGCCAATTCTGCGTTGAAAAAGTCAAATGGTGCTCCTTCACTTCTGAGCTCTGCCATGCGCCCAAACAGTAGTTTACCCCACATATGGGGTATCAGCATACTCTGGACCCCAAGAGTTATTGTGCAATTTGGCCTATTTCTCCTGTTACCCTTGGGAAAATAAAAAACTGGGGGCGACAAAATCATTTTTGTAAAAAAAAAAATGATTTTTTTGTTTTTACGGCTGTATGTTATAAAACTTCTGTGAAGTACTTGGGGCTTCATAGCGCTCACCACACTTCTAGATAAGTTCCTTGTGGGGTCTATTTTCCAAAATGGGGTCACTTGTGGGGGTTTCCACTGTTTAGGCGCATCAGGGGCTCTCCAAATGCGACATGACGCCCCCAGACCATTCCATCAAAGTCTGCAATCCAAAACGTCACTACTTCCCTTCCGAGCCCCGACGTGTGCCCATACAGTAGTTTTCTCCCACATATTGGGTATCAGCGTACTCAGGACAATTTGGACAACAACTTTTGGGGTCCAATTTCTCCTGTTACCCTTGTGAAAATAAAATATTGGGGGCGAAAAAATCATTTTTGTAAAAAAAAAAAGGATTTTTTATTTTTACGGCTGTACGTTATAAACTTCTGTGAAGCACTTCGGGGTTCAAACTGCTCACCACACATCTAGATAAGTTCCTTGTGGGGTCTATTTTCCAAAATGGGGTCACTTGTGGGGGGTTTCCACTGTTTAGGCGCATCAGGGGCTCTCCAAATGCGACATGACTCCCCCAGACCATTCCATCAAAGTCTGCAATCCAAAACGTCACTACTTCCCTTCCGAGCCCCGACGTGCGCCCATACAGTAGTTTACTCCCACATATTGGGTATCAGCGTACTCAAGACAAATTGGACAACAACTTTTGGGGTCCAATTTCTCCTGTTACCCTTGTGAAAATAAAATATTGGGGGCGAAATAATCATTTTT
The DNA here is from genome assembly GCA_033576555.1 of Oophaga sylvatica. Lineage (NCBI taxonomy): Eukaryota > Metazoa > Chordata > Amphibia > Anura > Dendrobatidae > Oophaga > Oophaga sylvatica. The sequence continues at coordinate 69,271 of JARQOD010002259.1, forward strand.
GTAAAAAAAAAAAGGATTTTTTATTTTACGGCTGTACGTTATAAACTTCTGTGAAGCACTTCGGGGTTCAAAGTGCTCACCACACATCTAGATAAGTTCCTTGTGGGGTCTATTTTCCAAAATGGGGTCACTTGTGGGGGGTTTCCACTGTTTAGGCCATCAGGGGCTCTCCAAATGCGACATGACTCCCCCACACCATTCCATCAAAGTCTGCAATCCAAAACGTCACTACTTCCCTTCCGAGCCCCGACGTGCGCCCATACAGTAGTTTACTCCCACATATTGGGTATCAGCATACTCAGGACAAATTGGACAACAACTTTTGGGGTCCAATTTCTCCTGTTACCCTTGTGAAAATAAAATATTGGGGGCTAAAAAATCATTTTTGTAAAAAAAAAAAAGATTTTTTTATTTTACGGCTGTACGTTATAAACTTCTGTGAAGCACTTTGGGGTTCAAAGTGCTCACCACACATCTAGATAAGTTCCTTGAGGGGTCTAGTTTCCAAAATGGTGTCATTTGTGGGGGGTTTCCACTGTTTAGGCAGATCAGGAGCTCTCCAAACACGACATGGCATCCAGCCATTTCTGCGTTGAAAAAGTCAAACGGCGCTCCTTCCCTTCCAAACTCTGCCATGCACCCAAACAGTGGTTTACCCCACATATGGGGTATCAGCGCACTCAGGACAAATTGCACAATAACTTTTGGAGTCTTGTTTCCCTTGGGAAAATAAAAATTGCGGGTGAAAAGATCAATTTTGTGGAAAAAATATAATTTTTTAATTTTTCGGCTCTACGTTATAAACTTCTGTGAAGCACTTGGGGGTTCAAATTGCTCACCAAAGATCTAGATAAGTTCCTTAGGGGGTCTAGTTTCCCAAATGGGGTCACTTGTGGGGGGTTTCCACTGTTTAGGCACATCAGGGGCTCTCCAAATGCAACTTGGCGTCCAATCTCAATTCCAGCCAATTTTGGTTGGAAAAAGTCAAATAGTGCTCCTTCCATTCCGAGCTCTGCCATGCGCCCAAACAGTGGTTCCCCCCCACATATGGGGTATCAGCGTACTCAGGACAAATTGGACAACACATTTTGTGGTCCAATTTCTCCTGTTACCTATGGGAAAATAAAAAATTAGTGACTAAGAGATAATTTTTGTGGGAAAAAAATAGGATTTTTTATTTTCATGCCCGGGCATTATAAACTTGTGTGAAGCACTTGGGGGTTTAAAGTGCTCACCAAAGATCTAGATAAGTTCCTTAGGGGGTCTAGCTTCCAAAATGGGGTCACTTGTGGGGGGTTTCCACTGTTTAGGCTCATCTGGGGCACTACAAAGAACATGACCCCCATCAATGTTTGCATTCCAAAACGTTACTGCTTCTTTTCCAAGCCCTGCCGTGCGCCCAAACAGTTCCCCCCCCACATATGGGGTATCAGCGTACTCAGGACAAATTGGACAACAAGTTTTGGGGTCCAATTTCCTTGGGAAAAATCAAAAATTTGGGACTAAAAAATCATTTTTGTGGAAAATTGTTTTTTTTTTTTTTTTCACACCCAGGCATTATAAACTTTTGTGAAACACTTTGGGGTTCAAAGTGCTCACAACAGATCTAGATAAATTCCTTAGGGGGTCTAGTTTCCAAAATGGTGTCACTTTTGGGGGGTTTCCACTGTTTAGGCGTATCAGGGGCTCTCCAAACACGACATGGCGTCCAATCTCAATTCCAGCCAATTTTAGTTTGAAAAAGTCAAACGGCGCTCCTTCCCTTACGAGCTCTGCCGTGTGCCCAAACAGTGGTTTTCCCCCACATATGGGGTATTGGCGTACTCAGGAGAAATTGCACAACAACTTTATCTGTCCATTTTCTCCTTTTACCCTTGTGAAAATAAAAAAAAGTTTGTAAAAGATCATTTTTGTGGCTAAAAAGTTAAATATTAATTTTTTCCATCCACGTTGCTTCAGCTCCTGTGAAGCACCTGAAGGGTTAATAAACTTCTTGAATGTAGTTTTGAGTACCTTGAGGGGTGCAGTTTTTATAATGGTGTCACTTTTGGGTATTTTCTGCCATATAGACCCGTCAAAGTGACTTCAAATGTGAGGTGGTCCCTAAAAAAATGGCTTTGTAAATTTTGTTGTAAAAATGAGAAATCACTGGTCAACTTTTAACCCTTCTAATTTCCTAACAAAGAAAAATTTTGGTTCCAAAATTGTGCTGATGTAAAGTAGACATGTGGGAAATGTTATTTATTAACTATTTTGTGTGACATATTTCTCTGTTTTAAGGGAAAAAAAATTCAAAGTTTGAAAATTGCAAAATTTTTAAAATTTTTCGCCATATTTGCGTTTTTTTCAAAAATAAACGCAAGTTATATCGAAGAAATTTTACCACTAACATGAAGTACAATATGTCACGAGAAAACAATCTCAGAATCGCGAAGATCCGTTGAAGCGTTCCAGAGTTATAACCTCATAAAGAGACAGTGGTCAGAATTGTAAAAATTGGCCCGGTCATTAACGTGCAAACCACCCTTGGGGGTGAAGGGGTTAAAGCAAGGACCTCCAACGTGGTATTTTCTGAAATACTGCCGGTACCACGTGCCACACCAGAGAGGCAACGGGAGATTAGGGAGGTTAATAAGTGGCTCAAGAATTGGTGTAGGAAGGAGGGGTTTGGGTTCCTGGAGAACTGGGCCGACTTCTCAGTTGGCTACAGGTTCTATGCTAGGGACGGGCTGCACCTCAATGGGGAGGGTGCAGCTGTGCTGGGGGAGAAAATGGCTAGAAGGTTGGAGGAGTCTTTAAACTAGGGACTGGGGGGAAGGGTATTCATTTTATAGGAGGGGAAGGCAGTGCAGATAGAGACCTGGGCACAAATAATGAAATTGGGGGTGGGGGTGGCATGGGGGTGGGGTTAGAACAGTTAATAATTTAAGAAAGAATAGAGGTTCAGAGAGATACATAAAGTGCATGTATACTAATGCTAGAAGCCTCACCAACAAAATGGCTGAATTAGAATTAATTTTGTTGGAACATAATTATGACATGGTGGGGATATCTGAGACTTGGCTGGATGAGAGCCACGACTGGGCGGTTAATTTACAGGGCTATAGTCTGTTTAGAAATGACCGTAAAAATAAGCGAGGTGGGGGTGTGTGTTTATATGTAAAATCATCCTTAAAACCCATCCTGCGTGATATCTGTGAATCTAATGAAGATGTAGAGTCTCTGTGGGTGGAGATTAGGGGAGGGGGGAAAAATAATAAATTACTGATAGGGGTTTGTTATAAGTCTCCTAAAATAATGGAAGCAACAGAGAATATCCTCGTAAAGCAAATAGATGAAGCAGCAACTCAAGGAGAAGTCATTATTATGGGGGACTTCAACTACCCTGAAATACATTGGGGAACAGAAACCTGCAGTTCCAGCAAAGGTAATAAGTTTTTGGCAACTATGAGAGACAATTACCTTTCACAACTAGTTCAGGACCCAACAAGAGGGGGGCACTGCTAGACCTAATATTATCCAACAGGCCAGACCGCATATCAAATATAAGGGTTGGGGGTCACTTGGGTAATAGTGATCACAAAATAATAAGCTTTCATGTATCCTTTAATAAGATGTGTAGTCGAGGGGTTACAAGGACACTAAACTTCAGGAAGGCAAATTTCCAACGGATGAGAGATGATCTTGGTGCAATAAACTGGGACGATATCCTGAGACATAAAAATACACAAAAGAAAATGGGAGACGTTTATTAGTATCCTGAATAGGACCTGTGCACAGTATATACCCTATGGGAATAAACATGCTAGAAATAGGAGGAAACCACTATGGCTAAATAGAGCTGTAAGGGGCGCAATAAGAGACAAAAAGAAAGCGTTTAGGGAATTAAAGCAAGTAGGTAGTGAAGACTAGAGTTGAGCGATACTTTCCGATATCCAAAAGTATCGGAATCGGAATGGTATCGCCGATACCATTAAAATATCGGCGATACCCGATACCGATACCGGAAATCCAATGTAAGTCTATGGGAACAAAATATCGTAACTAAAAAAAAACCATTCTTTCCTTGTAAACACTAAATATACACACATAGAATACATATATATATATATACATGTCATTGTGACATATATATATACATATATGTATAGTTTATACACTTCTACATAGTAAAATATCCTCTGATTCAATTGCCGGGTAAAGCCGGCTTCTGTGAAAAGACAGAAGCACCCGACATGAAATGACACTTGGTGTACATAGGGTTAACCATGTCTTTTATGTCGTTTGCTATCTGATTTGCACAAACAATTACATCAGTCTATGTGTGCAAAATTTCACACCTGTAGGGGTTAATTAAAGGTGTAAATTCGTTGTAAAAAAAACGGACTTTTTTGCTACGAATTTACACCTTTAATTAACCCCTACAGGTGTGAAATTTTGCACACATAGACTGATGTAATTGTTCGTGCAAATCAGATAGAAAAGGACATGAAAAGACATGGTTAACCCTATGTACACCAAGTGTCATTTCATGTCGGGTTCTGCATTTTCACAAAAGCCGTCAATTGAATTAGCGGCTATTATACTATGTAGAAGTGTATGAACTATAAATATAAATATATATATATGTGTCACAAATTCAATGACATGTATATATATATATGAGGTGTAAAATTGCTGAAAAAAAATGCGTGGGCTCCCGCCCTATTTTCGCAACTAGACAGACAATGCCAGTGAGTGGGGGCAGATAATAATAGCCCAGAGAGGGACCATTATTTTTGGCCCCCCCCCTGGCTACTAACATCTGCCCCCAGACACCCCAGAAAGGGCAAATCTCTAATTAGATTTGCCCTTTCTGGCACTTTGCCCGTCTATTCCCATTGCCCTGTAGCGGTGGCGAATGGGTTAATAAGGGGTTAAAATGACCTTGCAATTGAAAGGTCACTTTAAGCCAGGTTAATAATTGAGAGCTGTCAATTAGACAACTATCAATTATTAATCCTATTGCATGAAATAAAATAAAACACACACACTTTAATTAAAAATCATTTTAATGAAATAAAGACACATGTTTTTGACCATCTTTTATTTTACTGCAAAAACCATTTCCTGTAATAAAAATAAAATAAAAAAGCAAAATTATTCTTACCTATCCCATGCACAGTCAGGTCCCACGGTGTAATCCTTCAGAAAGGGTTAATGTTTACTGCAGGGACCGCAGCTAATGCTGCAGCCTCACAGTAAACCCCCAAATGAATGAGTTCCTCTCCTGGCTGACAGGAGAGTAAAGGCTGGGTCTCACATAACGATACACCAGCGATCCCGACAACGATATACACTTGTCAGGATCGCTGGTGTATCGCTACATGATCGCTGCTGAGCTGCCAAACAGGCAGCTCAGGCAGCGATCTGGGACAGCGACACTGCGAGTAACATCGCTTAAGGGCCCGTCTCACATAGCGATATCGCTACCGTGATCGCTGCTGAGTCACTAGTTTTGTGACGCAGCAGCGAGCTCACCAGCGATATCGCTGTGTGTGACATTCAGCGACGATCAGCCCCCTGCCGGGTATCGCTGATCGTCGCTGAAATGTCAGGACCTTTTTTTGATCGCTGGTTTCCGCTGACAGGCACGCATCGCTGCGTGTGACAGGCGGGAGACCAGCGATCCGCTGGTAACCAAGGTACACAGCGGGTTTCCAGGCGCGGGGCTGTGCCTAGAAACCCGCTGTGTACCTTGGATACCAGCGCCCTGATGCAGGGGAGCTGGTATCCAAGGTACACAGCGGGTTTCCAGGCACCGCGCAGTGCTTGGAAACCCGCTGTGTACCTTGGATACCAGCTCCCCTGCATCAGGGCGCTGGTATCCAAGGTACACAGCGGGTTTCTAGGCACAGCCCCGCGCCTGGAAACCCGTTGTGTACCTTGGTTACCAGCGGATCGCTGGTCTCCCGCCTGTCACACGCAGCGATACGTGCCTGTCAGCGGGAAACCAGCGATCAAAAAAAGGTCCTGACATTTCAGCGACAATCAGCGATACCCGGCAGGGGGGCTGATCGTCGCTGAATGTCACACACAGCGATATCGCTGGTGAGCTCGCTGCTGCGTCACAAAACTAGTGACTCAGCAGCGATCTCGGTAGCGATATCGCTATGTGAGACGGGCCCTTAAGTGGAAAGCTTAATTGATTGCTTTCCACTTTCACTTCAGGTCAGCCAGGGACACAATCAGTGACGTCAGAGGGAACTGATTAACAAAAATAGGGGTTCCCTTCGAAAAAAAAATGGCGTGGGGTCCCCCCTATTTTTGTTAACCAGCCAGATGAAGCAGACCGCTGAGGCCTGGATTTTCAGGCTGTTAAGGAGCCAAGATCCATGGACCTTGCCAGCCTGATAATACCAGGCCACAGCAGTCTGCATATCTTGGCTGATTAACAAAAATAGGGGATCCCCTCGAAAAAAATTGGCGTGGGGTCCCCCCTATTTTTGTTAACCAGCCAGATGAAGGAGACCGCTGAGGCCTGGATTTTCAGGCTGTTAAGGAGCCAAGATCCATGGACCTTGCCAGCCTGATAATACCAGGCCACAGCAGTCTGCATATCTTGGCTGATTAACAAAAATAGGGGATCCCCTCGAAAAAAATTGGCGTGGGGTCCCCCTATTTTTGTTAACCAGCCAGATGAAGCAGACCGCTGAGGCCTGGTTTTTCAGGCTGGTAAGGATCCAATATCCATGGACCTTGCCAGCCTGATAATACCAGGCCACAGCAGTCTGCTTAGCTTGGCTGGTTAACAAAAATAGGGGATCCCCTCGAAAAAAAAACGGGCGTAGGGGTCCCCCTTTTTTGTTAACCAGCCAAGTAAAATGCAGACTGCTGCGGCCTGGTATTAAAAGACTGTCAAGGCCCATGGATTTTGGCCCTCAACAGCCTGATAATACCAGGCTACAGCAGCCCCACATTTGGCGCATCAAAAGATGTGCCAATTGTGGCACTTTACCCGGCTCTTCCCACTGCCCTGTAGCGGTGGCAAGTGGGGTAATAAGGGGTTAATGTCACCGTTGATTGCACGGTGACAATAAGCCCGGTTAATAATGGAGAGGCGTCAATAAGACACCGATCCATTATTAATCCCAAAGTTATTAAATGTATAAAAAAAAGACACAGCAAGAAAAAAGTCTTTTAATGAAATAAAAGAGACAACACAGTTTTCATTTCTTTTATTACTCTCTCATTCCTGCGACGCCATCGATCTCCTGTAAAAAAATAAAAAAAACAAACCAACAGTATACCACCTGTCCGACGCAGTCCATAGTAACGACAGTCCCACGACGATCCAGCTCTGCTACATCGGAATGACAGGCAGAGCCTGACATCCCGGCGCAGCACAGCTGCTTACCAGCTTCCCCGGCGGTGACATCATCGGACTGCTTTACGGCCGCGATTACCCAGCAGTCACTGCAGTTATCGCGAGAAACTGCATGTGACCGCCGGGGAGAATAGGATGGCGGCCATTAAGCAGTCCGGGATGTGACCGCCGGAGATCTTCTGCCGGGTAAGTGCCGCTGACTCCTGACAGACCCGACCGACGGACACTGACAGTGACAGTGACAATCCCGATTCCGGTATCCGATATGACGAAAATATCGGAACTCGGAATCGGAATTCCGATACAGCCAATATCGGCCGATACCCGATATTTGCAGTATCGGAATGCTCAACACTAGTGAAGACGCATTAAATAAATACAGAAGACTGAATAAATTCTGTAAAAAGCAAATCAAGACAGCAAAGATTGAGGCAGAGAGACTCATTGCCAGAGAAAGTAAAAATAATCCCAAAATATTCTTTAACTACATAAATAGCAAGAAACTAAAAAATGATAGTGTTGGTCCCCTTAAAATAGTCTGGGTGAAATGGTGGATGAGGATGAGGAAAAAGCCAATATGCTAAATGACTTTTTTTCAACTGTATTTACACAAGAAAATCCCATGACAGATAACATGATCAGAGATAAAAAAAATGTCTCCATTAAATGTCACCTGCTTAACCCAGCACGAAGTACGGAGGCATCTAAAAATCACTAAAGTTGACAAATCCCCGGGCCCGGATGGGATACACCCCCGAGTACTGCATGAATTAAGTACAGTTATAGATAGACCATTATTTTTAATCTTTAAAGATTCCATAATAACTGGGTCTGTACCACAGGACTGGCGTATAGCAAATGTGGTGCCAATATTCAAAAAGGGGGCAAAAACTGAACCTGGAAATTATAGGCCAGTGAGCTTAACATCTACTGTGGGTAAAATCCTGGAGGGTTTTTTAAGGGATACTATATTGGAGTATCTGAAGCTGAATAACCTCATGACACAGTATCAGCATGGGTTTACGAGGGACCGTTCTTGTCAGACTAATCTGATAAGCTTTTATGAAGGGGTAAGTTCAGGACTGGACCAAGAGAATGCAGTGGACGTGGTGTTCATGGACTTCTCAAAAGCTTTTGATACAGTGCCACACAAAAGGTTGATACATAAAATGAGAACAATGGGGATAGGGGAAAATATGTGTAAGTGGGTTAAGAACTGGCTCATGGATAGAAAACAAAGGGTGGTTATTAATGGAGCACACTCGGACTGGGTCACGGTTAGCAGTGGGGTACCACAGGGGTCAGTATTGGGGCCGCTTCTCTTTAACATATTTATTAATGACCTTGTAGGGGGCATACAGAGTAGTATTTCAATATTTGCAGATGACACTAAACTCTGCAGGGTAATAAATACAGAGGAGGATAATTTTATATTACAGGAGGATTTATGTAAACTAGAAGCTTGGGCTGATAAATGGCAAATGAGCTTTAATGGGGATAAATGTAAGGTCATGCACTTGGGTAGAACAAATAAGATGTATAATTATGTGCTTAATTGTAAAACACTGGGCAAAACTGTCACTGAAAAAGACCTGGGTGTATGGGTGGACGACAAACTCACATTTAGTGGCCAATGTCAGGCAGCTACTGCCAAGGCAAATAAAATAATGGGATGCATTAAAAGAGGCATAGATGCTCATGAGGAGAACATAATTTTACCTCTATACAAGTCACTGGTGCGACCACACTTAGAATACTGTGTGCAGTTCTGGTCTCCGGTGTATAAGAAAGACATAGCTGAACTGGAGCGGGTGCAGAGAAGAGCGACCAAGGTTATTAGAGAACTGGGGGGTCTGCAATACCAAGACAGGTTATTACACTTGGGGTTATTTAGTTTGGAAAAACGAAGGCTTAGGGGTGATCTTATTACAATGTATAAATATATGAGGGGACAGTACAAAGACCTTTCTAATGATCTTTTTACTCTTAGACCTGTGACGGGGACGAGGGGGCATCCTCTACGTCTGGAGGAAAGAAGGTTTAGCCATAATCACAGACGCAGATTCTTTACTGTAAGAGCAGTGAGACTATGGAACTTTCTGCCGTCTAATGTTGTAATGAGTGATTCCTTACTAAAATTTAAGAAGTGAAATTTAAAAATGAAAGACCATCCTGAATTCATACGATTTCGTTTTTTACAATCTCTTAAGTCTGATATCTTCAGGCCAATTACCATGAGAAATTTGTGTTCAACTGTTTGATGGTTCCTGTGCAATACACAGACATTTCACAATGATAAATACAGTAAAAGATCTTGTCAAACACTTTATTTTACTGCATTGTTGTGAAATGATGTGCATGCACAGAGCTTAGGGCGTAAACTACTTGAGTATTGCCTGGGATATGGCATGGTTGAGGAAGTAGAAGGCCTTTATTCATCAATTTTAGGAAAACCCTAAATCAAAGTAAATAGAACAATTTCATTATTTCAATTGTTGCATTCTTTCTTTTCCATTTATCCTAGCTGACATTTTTGTTTTGTTTTGCATAGGTAAGAAAATGGTTTATCTGGAAGCCCTTTCTAGACCCTTGGGAGCCATGGAAGACATTTTGGAATTCACATCACACGCCTATTTTGTGGTATTTATTCCACCATTCACTTAAATGTCCAAAACTTTAAATGGAGTTTATGTGCAATCATCAAGTTTTAGAAAGCTGAGAGACTTTACATTAAGATTGCATTTTGTTTTACTACAAGTTAAACAGTTGTATTTTAGTTGGAAAAGCAAAGGATTTTACCGGATACAGGCATTTACCTCATTGCCATTGTTGAAACATGTTATCCTCAGCCAAGTTGTGGTAAGAAGTTATGTATAACTACTTTTTTGTTCCTGTGCAATACCCACACATTTCACAATGATAAATGTAGTAAAAGATCTTGTGTTTGTAACGGGTCTGGGAGGCGGAACCTCTGAGCTTTTATACAAGGAGGCGGTCCTTGTAAGTCATCGGGTGGCGCCCGGGGAAGACGGGCAGGAAGTCACGACAAGTGACCGGGGCAGTCTCTGGACACACAGGCAGGAAGTCACGGCAAGTGACCGGGGCAGTCTCTGGACAAACAGGCAGGAAGTCACGGCAAGTGACCGGGGCAGTCTCTGGACGAACAGGCAGGAAGTCACGGCAAGTGACCGGGGCAGTCTCTGGACGAACAGGCAGGAAGTCACGGCAAGTGACCGGGGCAGTCTCTGGACAAACATGCAGGAAGTCACGGCAAGTGACCGGGGCAGTCTCTGGACATACAGGAAGGTACGACCTGTGATGGCTGAGCCTCCCGGTAGGCTAGCAGGCAGGTAGCAGATGAGCGTCCCCAGATGAATGGGCTGGCTGGTCCATAGACAGACTGACAGGTGATGGTGGACAGACTGTCGGACGGCGGAGCCTCCAGGACGGCTAGCAGACAGGAAACAGGTGAGCGTCCTCAGGTGAACGGGCTGGCTGGTCCATAGACAGACTGACAGGTGATGGTGGACAGACTGTCGGACGGCGGAGCCTCCAGGACGGTAAGCAGACAGGTAACAGACTGCAGGCTGGCAGGAATCTGGCAGGTATCTGGAAACGGAGCCTAAGGGCTGAAGCAGAGTAGTGAACAGTGCAACAACATTGCTCGGGCACCTCCATTTTGGAGGAGGTGCCTTATATATGGTGAAGTCCTCCGGCCATTGGCCGGGGACTACTTAGGAGGACGCGCGCGGCCCCTATAAGAGGAAGGGAGCGCGCGCGCGCCCTAAGCACAGTGGCCGGAAAGGAGCGCGCGCCACCAGCAGAGCGGGAGGAGGAAGACGGACCCGGAGCAGAGAGGTGAGGGGAACAGCGTCCCTGCCTAGCAGAGGGCAGGGACGCCGACGCTACAGTACCCCCCCTTTAGGCCCCCCCTTTTTTAGGCCAGAAAAATTTAGCTAAGATGAGAGGGGCATGGATGTTCTCCCGAGGCTCCCACGTTCTTCCTCAGGACAAACCCCCTTTCCAAACCCGAAAATAGGTCTTTTTTTCCCTTTCCCTTTTTGGGGGCCAAATGTTTCCTACCCCAAATTTTTTTCACAGAAACGGGGCAGGAAGCGT